>JAIKVE010000062.1:0-35147 GCA_024679115.1 Phytophthora pistaciae | reverse complement strand
GACGCTCGCCACGACGGTGCCGGGCGCGGAGGCGGCGACGCTGAGAGACGCGGAGGCTGCACAGACCAAGGACAGTCGAACGGACGGCGCGGCCGCTAACGACGGCGTACTGTTCCTGCCGGGCTTCGGCGCCCCGCTGGAGAAGCAGGTGGGTCCAGCGCAGAGACTCTCTCAGCTTAGAGGAGCAGACGGTGACATGGCGGCCGGCGTGTTGCGCTCCGTGCTGCTGCCGTTCTGGCCGCTCGTGCTGGCGTGCGTGGTTGTGTTGGTCGTGCTGAGACTCATGGACGGCCCGTGCCTCGACTATTATGTGTGGTATGTGAACAGTATGCTGGCCTGGTCGGAGTGAACACTGTGAACGCGGGCAAGTTGTTCTACTGGTTCTTCGAGACGCGCGCGCCCCTGCAGATCGACGATCGAACACCGCTGCTGTTGTGGCTCAATGGAGGACCCGGCGCGTCGTCTATGACGGGGCTGCTTGCTGAAATGGGACCTTACCGACTCACCAAGGAGCGGAAGCTCATCCCGCACGTGCACTCGTGGACCAACATCGGCCACATGCTCTTCTTTGACCAACCAGTCGGGACGGGATACTCTTCAGTACGCGACGACGTCGGTCACGTGAATACTCAAGAGGAAGTAGCGGAGCAGCTCTATCGCGGCCTTCAGGGATTTTTCAGACGTCACCCGGAGTACAAGCACAACCCGCTGTACGTGTGCGGCGAGTCGTACGCCGGCAAGTACGCGCCGTCGATCTCGCACTACATCCACGTGAAGAACAGCGGCGCGCTCGACCAAGACGACGTGATGATCAACTTGACCGGCGTGGCCATTGGCAACGGGGATATGTGGCCCGTGCTCCAGACTCGTTCAGTACCAGATTTTGCTATCGCCCTGGGGCTCATCGATTCGCAGCAGTACGAGGATGCCAACGCGCAGATCAGTGTGTGCGAGGAGCTGCACCGACAAGGGCGCGATGTGGACGCTTTCCAGGTGTGCCAATCCGTCACCCAGAAGATCTACGAGGCCGCAGGAAACCCGTTTATTTATGACATCCGCCAATCGGGGAACACCTTCTCGGACGTGAGCACGCTGCTGTCGAGCTACTTCAACGACGATGCAGTGCGTCGAGCGCTGAACGTGCCACCTGGAACACCTTGGATGTCGGTGGACGGGTCTGCCTACGGCACCTCACCGTCAGCACCGGCACTTGTGCGCCACCTGCTGCAGGACGAGATGCTGGACGTGCCGATCGACGTGTTCCGCGACCTTCTGGACAACTACAAGTTCCTCTTCTACGCCGGCAACATGGACGGCTCGGTGTGCAACAACCTGGGCGTAGGGCGCATCATCGACCGACTCGCCTGGACAGACACAGCCAAGTACCGCGTGGCCAAGCGGCAGCCGTGGATCGTGGACGGGCAGGTCGCGGGGCTTGCCAAGTCAGCAGGCAACATGAGCTACGTGGTGGTACTGAACTCGGGGCACTTGGTGCCTGCCGACCAGCCCGAGGCGTCGCTGGACATGATGCGGCGCTTCATCAACAACGAGCCCTTCATCACGCTGGCCCCGTAGACCAGCCCCAACCCATACACAGCTCCTAGACCAGACCAAGCTCCCCTTCCAGCCTGCCCCCGTCCATTGCGTTTTCGTCGTGCAAAGGGACCGCCGCAGGTTGTACATACCTATACAGCAGAGCCGCGAGCAAGTAAATACAGCCCCCACACTTGCAAGCAACAGCAAACTCTCCTTCACAGACTACAACGATGTTGATTAGTTGGCCGACTGACTAGCTACGTGGCTACACCTCGCAGCAATGAGGAGGACACACTTGGTTGGGGGGTCTTGCAGTCTTAGACGACGACGGTCCACTCGCGGATGGAGTAGGACGTGACGAGGTCGTTGAGCACGTAGGGGTCCTCCTTGGCGAAGTCCTCGATGAGCTGCTTGTCCGCCACGTTGAAGACGAAGACGCCGGCGTCGGGCGGGTTGACGAGCGCGCCGCCCATGACGACGTGGCCGTCCTTCTTGGCGTTCACGGCGCGCTCCAGGTGCTCGGCACGGAAGGGCCCGCGGCGCTCGAGGATTTCGCCCACGTACTCGTAGCGCAGGATGTAGAACTTCTTGTCGGCGGCGGCGGCGGACGACATGGCGCGGCGGGTCAGCGACGAGAGCGGAGTTCGAGCGGCGACTTGGCGAATAGCGAACATCTTGGGGGTGAAAGGGGTGGGGAAACATGGATACGCTGTCGGATCATTGGTGTGTGGTACGTAATATGGTGTGGATATTAGTGTGGTAGTGAGGTATTGTGGTGTGCGGCTCAAGTGACGACTGCACTGCAATGACGAGCACGCGGGCGGAGGCGCTGCGTTTGTACCGCGCGATCTACCGGGTGCGTTGCTAGTAGTGCAGACTACTGTGCGTGACTTTGTAGGGCAGACGCTGACGGTCATGGAGGTGTGGTTTTCGCTGTGTTTTTTTGAGTGTGCAGGCGGCTGGGAAGATGCCGACTCGCGACAGGACCAACTACGTGCGGCGCCGACTGCGCCACGAGTTCGACGAGGCGCGGGAGGAGCCAAACCCGGAGAGGATCTCGTGCGTTAATAAACCGTAGCGTTGCTGGAGAATCTAAGACTGACAAGTCTGTGTGTTGTGGCGACAGGTTCCTATTGCGCCTCGCGGAGACGCAGCTAGAGACGGTGGAGGTGCAGGCGCAGCACTTGACGTCCACCTTTTCCAGCCCAGACTACCACCGCACGTAAAATGAATAGAAGGGGCTGGCCCAGAGAACAGAAGATCGACGTGGTTGTAACTTATTGCGGTCCCCACCTTTTGATGGTGAGGTGCTGTTCACTTGCTTGTCAAGCGCTACTACTACTACTGCCATAGTCTATTCCCCCTCCCCGCCCCTTTGCGATCTGGCAATTTCAGCCCGGGTGCATTTCTATCACCTCGCCGTTTTGTCGAGTCCCGTGAAGATGAAGAATGTGGCATTACGATTAAGAAGGAGATTCGTCGGGAGCGCAACGAGCACTGCTGTCTTCGGAGCGTTGAAACAGGACACGTGAACAAGGTCGCCATCTTTCTGGAGCTGTGTCAAAACGGAGAGACGTGACTGCAGGAGGCTGCTCGTAACCCACTCTTCCGTTCTGGTCACGATTTGGATTCTTATAAAGTGTTCACCACACGAGATGGAGCACATTTTCGCCCGGCATCCACACTACGACAGAAGCGCTGCCATTTAAGAAATCAATACCATGTCCCTGGCTAAAAAACAATTTACGAAGTCTCGTTTCCAAGATCAATGAATAAATTCTTCGCTGGTATAGCAAATTCTCGTCAAAATTCGTTTACGAATGGTTGGTAAGCTGAATCTTGAAACTACACCCCCATTTATTCCCTTACTCCAGCTTCATCTTTTATGGCCTCGGCTTCCATCTGCTGCTTCATCTCCCACTTCCGCTTCTTCTGCTGCTGTTTCTTGCTTTGATCCACTTCCACAAAGATCACCACTTTGGTAACTCCCCCCTCAACGTCAGCATTGCTCAGTCCACGAACCTCCTTCAGATCGTTGCGCCACGTTCTACCGTCTGCATCCGTCTCCTTAGAGCTCAACTTCACGCCAATGCGGTAGAAGTGGGCGTTGTGCAGCGACTTTGGTAGGTGATCCCGCTGGAAATCCTCGACAACCACGACCCCGTTCTTCGACTATTAAAGTATCGACGCTGGAGCGAATGGATCACCACCAGATGCACCATACTCTCGGTCGGGATCGACCTCAACACCCTCATCAGACTGGACTTCGACAGCGAGTCGTTGAGCGAGAGCGAGTCCGCCGTGACTTTGCCGTCCATGAAGCTCACGTCCCCTTTGTCCTTGTTCGTCAGACGCGTGAGCGTCCCCAGGTTGAGCGACGTCTGCAGTAGGAACGCCGGCCACTTCACGTCCGACGGTGCGAGGAACGGCACTGTGAGACCCGATAGAAACTCCTGTACTTCAGAGGGGAACCGAACCTGGACATCACTCGACTTTTGCATCTCCACTTCGTACAGCAACCGAGAGAAGAAGCTCGGGAACGACGAACCTGCCAGTCCGTTGTGGCGACTCGCTACCACCAAAGCGCCACACACCTCGGCCTCTTGTCTGACCCCACTGTCAGACGATGGACGCATGTTATAGCAGCGAGATGCCAACTCCCGCGCGTAATGGTACGTCGTCGGACGGGAGCCGTGCACGAAAGCGCTCGCGTTCTTTCCCCCGGTGACGCACAGATGGAACAGCGCGTCCTCCGTCGGCAGTGGGAAAACAATCAACACCCACCAGGTCCGATCATTTTTGCATACGGATCCGGATCGAGTTCGCAGCTCGAATGGTTCAGTCTCCCTTAGACACTCGTAGTGGTTGTAGATCCGGTGTCCCCCTCGAGTCCTGGAGTAGAAGATATTGAAAAACACGCAGTATTGAGCGTGGTAGAAGTCGTGTGCTCCCATCGTGGACATTTCGATAGTGTTATGCTTGACCAGCTTCCCTGCCATACCGTCCAAATACGTGACCAAATCCATGCCGTCGCTCAACGGGTGACCTTGCGTGTACTCTAATGCCTTCGCGGCGAAAAGCGGCCTGCTCTTCTGAATCACAAGCCTCAGGTCTGGTCGCACTTGGCTCACGATTGGGTCCTGGAACCGAGGGAAAGTCGGAAAAGACAACCGCCCACAACGAATCGCCGTCGTCCTTGAAGAACGTGGTAGACTCAAGCATATCCGAGGCCGAGATGGAGTCGGCGCTAATCACAACCACCAAGCCAAGCGAGCGAAACACGTTCCTCATCAGTCTGAGCTTCAAAACCCACTTCTCATGCTCGTAATCCTGCAGCCACGGGAAATTATCCAAGAAAAATACGCAGCCTTTACCACGCGACCGTCGATACCAGGATTTAAGCGCGTCAACAGCTTCATCGCGCGTCCGTGGGCCCGTGAACGTAGAGACTCCGCTCACCAGAGCCCAAATGAAGCCATGCGTGTACAGTCGCTGGTGCTTGGAGATAGTGGCGACGTCTGCTTTAGGAAGTTCTAGGATATCTCTTTCCACACAACCGGTGAATGCGTCGTAGCGGTCTGTAAATGCCCATTTGGCTCTTGAGCAAGGAACGTAGAGCACTTCCACGTCGTCTCGAGCCATCAAGTTAAGGGCCATTTGGGTCTTGCCCACTCCCTTGGAGCCCGGCAGGAGAATAAACGGCGGTGTTGGGCTTGTGGTTGAGCGTCCAATGTGGCTGTACTTCTTCACGGTTCGCACAATCTGGACCACCTCAACTGCGCTCTTCAGTCTTCTACCTGTGTCTTGGTACGGCTGCACGTATTGTTGGTTCTGTTGTTTCTCGAAGCGAAATGTTTGTGGGGGTACAATGAGCACATGGATACAGCCTTGCTTACTGGTATTTAGATCGAGCACGGCTCCGACCTTGGAATTCGGGTCAAGCTTGTGGTGGGTTCAATCAGACATTTCGTAGCGATCTCCTTTCTTCACACGTTGGATAGTGTAGTCATTCTCCAGCCACCTGCTGTCGTGGTAATTGCGAGCGCGGTACAGATACAATCCGTCATCGCGGACGTCCACGCGATGCTTGTACTGTTCTCGCGTCACCATTAGCTGAAGATCCTTGACGCGATCCGACTTTTTGACCTTCAACGTAAACGCATTCCTGTTCCGGTCCCCAGCAACTAAACACTGCAACTCCAGCTCTTGCTCCGCTATTTGACAAACTTCCTCTTCTGTGAGATCGCGCATTCTCACGAGCACGTGCAAGTCACGACACTCGAACTCGGTCGGTGGGAAGTGCTGGCTCAGTGGATCACGTGGAGCAAGAGCCGACACACACAGGGAGGCGATTGTGGCTTCGTCCCCGGCCATCAGCGCGTCCACTTCGTCTGCGTCGCTGCGAATCCAGTCCCCAGACGAATTCTTGGCGAGGAATAACTCGATTGGACACGAATCAATGTCAGGGAGTTCGCTTGCCTTCTTGATGGCTGTAGCGAGAGCTTCAGCGTTGCTACTCGAGTTCACGAGGACGCTACATGGACACTTTCCGTTTCCGACGAGCAAGTAGTTTACCTGCATCTCGCTTAATTTGTAAGTGTCCAGGCAAGTGGTCCAAGAAGGCTTTTGTCCAAGAAGGATTTTGATGGAAGGGTGCGGACTAAATAACTGAATGAAAGAAAAAGACAACAGAAAATGAGGACGGAAGAATGCCCAGTAATAAAAACATGAATGACGCCATGCATTTTGTCGTTCAGTGCTTGGTGCTGGATCCTGCAAACTTCGTCACCGTTCCGGTCGCGGTCACACGAACAAGCACCGTGCAAGATCTGCAGGTCACGTTGAGCGAGTTACTCTGCGTGGATGACGCAGATCTCCGACCGAGTATGTTCAATCTCCACCTCGCCGTTGATAACAACGGGAACTGCCTTTTGAGCACTGCGCCTGAGATTTCTTGGTTTAAGATAGGGGTCAAAGCGCCCTTGACCCGGTGGCTCGGGCGCAAGATGAACCCCACGAGCATCATTGGAGACGTTATCCCTTCCGTGGCCTTGCCGAACCAAATCCACGTGCTGGTTGAGCCGCCCGAAGACTTTTACGTAGGACGCGACGACGCCTACGACCAGTTCACAAAGCCGTATCACGCTATGGCCGCGTTATTATTGAAGGATTCGAGCGAAGTGAACCAACTCGTGGAGCTGATCAAGCAGAACAAACCCACGGACTCGTCGGTCAGACCGTTCGTTGTACTGGAAGACTCGCTCGGAATGGGCAAGACGCAGATGGCTTTCAACCTCATGGCTCGCAGCGACGTCGACGTCTTCTACATCACGCTCGCAGAGGACGTCACCGACTTGCTCGTGGCATTCTTTGGGCGGTCAAATGGGTTTGTGCAATGGGTGGAAAGAGACCTGGCGGAAGTTGGGGACGCTGAAGTTCCCGACATTTAGCGCAGCCGCAGCTATACGTGTACGGGCTCATTTGGGCGATGCTGAAAGGAGCGACGATCTTTCGTGGGCCTCGGACACGTCAAGACGTTATGCAGGCGATGGCCTCTCGGGAAGGAAATGGGAGGACAAGCGTGTTTCTCCTCGACAACTTCCCGTGTATCGATCCGATGAATCGAACGTCTTCTACCCGTAAGCTGCACTGCATGTTGAACGTTTTTTGATCGGTCGGGTTGGTGGTGGTCGTGACTGGCGCGTCTGGAGTGATTCACGATCTGGTTCGAGTTGCAACCAGCTCAAAAGAAAGCGGCGGGTTGTGGTGCGTCGTGTTCCCGTCGCTCCCTAAATTCCAGGATCCTTACCTGGACAGCATAGGAGATGATTGAGGCGTATTATTGTTTCGAGCAGACCGCTTTTCGCAGTATCAGCGGTGGAGTACATGAAGGCAACACCATATCATTCAGGGACAAAGCTAGCGTCCTACTTGGATCAAATCGTGGTGGCGTTGGCCCCAAAGTGGAAAAAGTAACGTGGGCCTGGCCTTTTCCAAGCTGGCCAAGTGCGTCATTTCCTCGCTGATAGCTACGTGGTGGGGCCCCGTCGATTGAGTGGCTACTTTGCTCGTCTCAAAGAGACAAAGCCATTCGAGTTGTGGCTTCGACCGCATCATGGCTTGGTGAAGGGCCAGGATGGGACTAAGGCATGGCAATGCCGTAATGTCCTTCCGCTAGTACACGAGGATATTCTGCTGCACTTGTGCTTACTGTGAGGGAAAAATGTGGCGTGTTTCGAGACTGCTCCTCATCGCTGATATCCTCCGGTCGAGCTGCCGCTAGCGTCCGAATTATCGGATTTTTTGGGGGATACAGCGATGCGAGGCGCTAGTCGCTGGTGCTATTGTAGCAGCAAGTCATACTAGCGGGTATAGTGGGTCTTCCTTCGACGACCTTTTCTCGGCGCTGCTCTACGAGTTGAATCTACAGAACTCGCGAGACTTGCGCGTCAAGTTTCCAGATGAAGTGTCGGAGACTGTCAGAGGCTTATTAACGGTGCCGGTTCTTGCTCCTCCCAACCTGGACTGGCCAGACTTCCTGCGAGATACGTCACTAAACCTGGGGTGCTTACTGCAGATGGGGGTGAGAAGCAACGGGAATATCTGCTTGGTGGATGGAAAAGTCTCGGTAAAATGCGCCGTTCGTAGTGATCCAGTTACAAGTGAAGAAATGAGGGCGATTCTTGGCGAAGTACCGAGTGAGAGTGTGATTCACATCGTAGCGACGGGATCGCTGTAGAATCGATACTTCAAGAGTGGAAAGCGGAGTACTAGTGGAGACAAATGTTGTGGTAATTTTCGGTAATTGTTGCCAGCGTCGTGGCGCCCAGCAGTTTTCTATCGCATTGGTCGTCCCTCTCGATCAGTAGAGAGAGATGAAAATGGAACAATCTGCCGTGGTGACTTGGCGCACGTTCATGGCATGCAGCACGAATTCGAATACTCGTCATGCTCCTCAGCGTGAGCAGAAGTTGTTCATATTTTTGGAATTATCTACACGGAAGGCGCTGGTGATGCAGAAGAAAGAGAAGACCTCAGGGATTGCTTTCCAGGCCACTCCATTCCTCTATGCTACGCCATGGCTCGCTCCGCCAAAAACGCTGGCTCGAAATCTCCGCCAAACGATTCGGAAAACTCGAGCGAAGCGTCTCCGCCGCAAGCCGAAGTTCTCTGTTCAACACATTTTGGACCGGATGAAAGCTGCAGCAGACGGACATCCGTGGATGGCTGCAGCACAGCGACAAAGCCCACAACGAATTTGGAAGCGAGACGGTGTTTTGACTGACTATCAGCGCTGGACGATCTACCGAATTTGCACGAGGACCCTAAACTTGTACCATGGAGGATGGCCTAGCAATCGCAAGTGCTCTCACGACCAATGTATGACTTCGCCAGAAACAATTGAGCACATTTTATGGGACTGCAAGCGTGCTCAAAGTGTCTGGCGACGGTGGATTCCTTCGTGGCTTGGACATTACCCAACCCAATCCGAATTAGACCAGTTACTGGTTTTCACGGCGTCTCGAGTAGCACCGCCGATAACTCCTGATTTCATGTCAGCGGCAGCTAACATGGTTCTAGATTGGTCACAAGAGCAAGATGAAGCTATGCAAGCACTATGGTTGATATGGACGACGTGTACCCAGTGCATGCTCTGGAGGATCCGCAACAAAGAAATATTTGAAAACGTGCGCATTCACCACAAACAAGCGGAGCAAATAGTTTGGAAGGCTGCGGATTTTTAAACGACGGCTGTGATCAGGGCCTGGACTTCAAATGCGGCCACGTATGAACAAGGGTACAGACTAGCGCAATGCTATGGTGTCTTCAAGGGAGTGCCGCCGATGGAGGGGCCACTATTTCTGCAGACTTGGACCATCCAAATTCATGTGGTTAAGCACCCAAATGAGTGCCGAGCGGCTTGGATTCTACTAGGACCCAGCCAATTGCATGCTTTTGATGTCGAAGTCATTGGGGTACATGTCAAACAAGGACCCTGTGAGACTCGAGCCTGGGTTCAAGAATCACTGGAGGCAGCCACCAAAACTCCTCCGTCAAGTCGCCATTCCGAGCACGGTGCATGTCATTGTGCAAGGAGCATTGCCGGCGAAACAACGCCCGCAAGGACCAGCTCTCTTCGACCAATTCAATTCGTACACGTGGGAGAAAATCAAGATACAAAAGGTGTCTGGAGCAGCGAAGCTGATTAAAATGTCGCGATCGGGCGCCGTCGCCCCAGGGACATTCGCTTTTAGCACCCTCTCTCCAAGACTTCAAGAGTTTTTATGTAGACGTTGTATTCGAGACTAGCCCACGAAGGCCACCGGACAGCGTATCAATTAGGCTCAGCCTGCAGAAACTTCAGGACTCTATAGTTACCGCTTGACATAAATAGAGGTTCTCTGACCCGCCCCCCCCCCCCCCGATGCAGAAGAAAAACAATAAGGGCATGATCTCAGCTCGAACATGGCTGAGAGTCTGAGAACATCGGACATGCTTGAATCTATCCTGTATGAAGATGATGAGTTCGTATACGCACTCGTTTGAATAAGCCGTACACTAAGCCGTACACTGTACAGTATCGCCTTCCCGGCATAATAAACACTCATCATGTTTCAGCGCATCGGCTTTCTGTTAAGCTCGTAAAGGCTTACAGGCACCGAATGGAGAGCTTACAGCATTAACATTGCTTATGGAGTGCTGCTGCTGATGCGGCCCGCGAGAGCAAGTAGAATAACATATTTTAAATAAGAGTTTCGTAGAATCGTCAAAATGAGTAGGACAGGATCCCAGGTACTGTACAGTACTGCTACTGCTACGTCCAAGACTTGGACTCCAAGTTGACTCTTTTGATGCGATCAGCTTTGGTGCTCGGTCGGGAGACTCTTGACTCCTGACTCACGGTCAGGAGTCAAGAGGCCTGATTACCGTGATCAGGTGATCATCACCAGGTCTCGTTCGGATCATGCATGTGCCGATTCTTTTTAATCAACTGCAACCTGCCGATCCCATTGAGAATCCGCGAGGCCGGCTGTCGGACGAACGTCAGCGCCCGGATCGCAACTCGCGATTCGCAAGTGCCGCCTCCCCAGACCAGACGACGTCTCTCCGACGGCACGGCCCCATTATTTTGCCAACTGTTTGTCCGATATGTTATTAATATCTCAACTAGTCTGTTGCAGTTGTACACTACGGTTCTGTATTATACTTTCCTAGTTTCCAAATTACTGGGTACCACCGCGTAGAACCGCTGCTTGAGCCCAATTGAGATCGTGGCAGTGCTGTGTAGATACCGTGTGCAGTACACGCTCGAAATGACTCGCTCTCACGACGCGAGTGACGAGTCTCACTCCGCAATTTGCTCCAAGAAGCTCAAGTCTCTTGGACTCCTACGTCACGATGCGTTTCGGCCACTTCCTGTTGGTGGCAGCGGCCGCTCTCCTCGCTGTTAGCTGCGACGCCACTGCGGCGACGACCGCGAACCAGGCCCCGAGCACGCGCCTTCTGAGGACTGAGGTGAAGAAGCTCCCCACGAGCTTCGTCCAGGGGCTGCTACACAACGACGACCAGCTCAAGGCGGCGCTCACCACCTGGAAGCAGAGCAAAGTGACCGTCAAAGGCCTGGCCGAGTCGCTTGGGCTGAGCCAGAACAAGATCAAGTGGCTCCGGAAGATTAAAAACCGCCACAAGGTCGACGAGGAGACTCTGCTGAAGATGTTCCGCGCTCGCATGGCCCAGTCGGTGTAGAGCGGCGGGATCTATCGACCTTAGACACTCGCAAGACGAGTACTTTATGCCACGTTCTAGAGACATTAACCTGAATTCGACTAATACACGTTGTTGTCAACTAAGGTTTGCTCCGAAGTCTCCATTAATACCAAACGCCACTCTTCACCAAGAGTCGGGATCAGTTGGTTGCTTGCTCCATGCAGGGATGGCGAGGTCTGTAGCATTGTTCTTGGAGGTTATCGCGGTCGTGTGGAGCTTCAGCTGGCAATGGGTCGGAGCTGCGTCGCTCGCGGACGACTGGTACGCGTCCACGCGCTGCAACGAGAGGTCCCTCTCTGCTGCCTGCATCAGCTACGAGCGCTGCAAGGCGACGCACCGCTGCGCGCGAGGCGACGAGGACTACGAGATCAAAGCTGCGGAGCTCAGGAGTTTCACGAGGCAGTTCGCGGGCGGAGAGCGGCAGCAGATCGCGCTCATGAACGACTTTGAGGACTGGAAGTCGGGCACCCACCACTGGCGATTCCAGAGCGGTCGGAACGCCAGCAACAGTAGTAGCGACTACGCGGACGCGACGCTGGAGCCAACGGCATGGATGGGCTTCGACTCCTTCAGCTTCCCCATGATCGGGTCGATGGAGCTGGCGTCGGGCTATTTGGTGTTCGACACGGACAAAGCGAAGCTCTGGGGCGACGTTCAACTCAATGGGGTCGTGACGACCACCAGACTCGGGGGCACTTCCGTTGCAGTGTTTAACTTCATGACTGTGTACCTCGGAGCGAATGTCCGCGTGCGGTTCCAAGGCAGTCGAGCGGTGGCGATTCTCAGTCGCAGCAGCTTCATCGTGGACACGGACCTGCGCGTTCGACCGGGCACACTCGGAGGCTTCCCCGGGGGCGGCTTCATCGGCTCCGGTACGAGTTTTCCGGGGGTGAACAACAACCAGAACGGACCGGGGAGTGCGAGCGTCCGCGTGTACGTCAAGACGCTGTCGACGTGGGGCAAACACGTGCCGGAAGTGCAGGAGATCGAGACGTCGGCGGCTCCGGGGCAGAAGCTGCAGGGCCACTTCGTGCTGCGATACCCAAGTGCTGGCAGTAAGGGCCTGAGCTCGGAGACCATCGCGTACGACGCCAGCGCTCTGGATGTGAAACGCAGCCTGGAGACCGCGTTCCCGGACATCGGAGAGCTAAACGTCGAGCGAGATGACGCGCTGGAGCAGGTGCCGGAGGTCGGGCGACTGTGGCGCGTGACCTTCTTGACCGCAGTGGGGAACGTGCCGCAGCTCCAGGCGCAGAGCTTCCTCTCCGGACTCGAGTCGAAGGTGGTCACGCGCACAATAGTGAACGGCAATGAGCTGTCGGGGTCTTTCCAGTTGGGATTCCTGGGTCGAGTCACTCGGTGGATCGACCACGACGTTGCAGCGGGTGAACTTCGGTCCGCTCTGCTCGAGGACTTCCCAGCTCTGATCGACGCTCGCGTGACGCGCACCGACGCCAAAGATTTATGCGCGCAGGGCTCCACACTCGCGGATCAAACAGCGAGTTCGTCCATTGCTGCAGTTAATTCAACAGTCGATCTAGGACTCTATCGGTCTTCCGAGTGGCAGGTGCCTGAAGACGACCTGGTTGAAGTCGCGGACAGTACCAAGAGCTTCTCGGCTAAACGCTGTCGAGCAGGACGTGGGGCGGCTGGAGGGTTCGTGTGGAAGCTGCAGTTCTGGACGCGGGAGGGGAACGTCGTGCCCATGACCCCGACGTCAAGCAGCGTAAGGGACGTCACGCCGCCTGCTGCTTTGACCGTCGACTATTCAAGACTCCAGGGACTCCAAGCTGTCGCTGCGGTTGTTGATTCGCAGTGCTTCTCGTTGGCTTTCGGTGGTGCTGGGGCGTCATTTACAAGTCCAGGAGGAGCTGGATATACCGATTCTTCCCTCTTGGTAGCTCCAGCGTATGCAGACGAGCGAGTGACCGACCTGTTGGGCGGAAGTGGCGGCGCTGGAGGAGGACAGGAGCCGTTCGACGTGTTTCCAGTGGTGCAGCCCACGCAGGGCGGCGCTGGAGCTGGCGCAATATTCCTATCGGCGATCAACGACGTCCTCATCGGCCCTAACGCCACAATCTCTGCGAACGGGGGGAACGGAAGCTCGGCGTATACTCCAGGAGGTGGTGGCTCCGGTGGAACTGTGTTGATAGTGAGTGGAGCTACGGTCTCTCACCACGGAGCCCTGGAAGCTATAGGCGGGCATGGAGGACATGAACTCATCGCTGGAAGTGTTGGTGGAGGAGGAGGCGGCAGTGGGGGACGGATCGCCATCTACGCGCAGAGTTATTCGTCCTGGGGGGACGGAAGTCTGCAAGTGAGTGGTGGGGCCTCACCCGACAGCTCAAGGAGCGGAGGGCGGGGGTCCCTCTACATTAAAGTCCGCACTGAGCTGGCCATGCGTGTCGACACTTCGGTGGGCGCTGCTGGTACGGCCAAGTCGCTGCTTGTGCACGGCAGTGAGAGATACGCGAGTGGATCGTCGTATTTATCTCCCGACGCGCGCCAAGTTTCTCGCAATGGGCCTCGCTTCAAGCTCTCAGGGCCCAGTCACCCCACGCGCATCTCGTATTTCGTGCTGGTGGGGAACCTCGAGCGTGGCTCGTTAGCCACAAACCGAGGCGCCATCTTCGGAGTCCTCAGGAACGCCTCAGCCCAAGTAAACGACGAGATCATGATCGCAATCGCCATCGTGGACGGCAGCTTCGTGCACGAGGCCAACACGTACCAATGGCCTCGACGCGTCTTCCAGGACAAAGTTCAAACCGATCGTTGGTACAAACTGGACGTGACTCTGGACTGGCAGGCGCACACGTACTCGATCCGTCTTAACGACGTGTTGAAGGTGAACGCAGCGGCGTTCCAGGGCGAGAGCGTGGCGGCCTTGAGTCTCAGCAACTTCCACGCCATGTCGACGTGGTGGGACGAGATTTACGTGGGGACCGACTATCTCCTGGGCTTCTCCTGTCCGTGGATCCGACAAGTGGCCGACACGGCCGCTGCTGACGCTGCGGGGGTGAATGACGGCGCCGTTCTCACGACCAAGCGAGCGTGGCGTAAATTATGGGCAGCGAGCTACCAAAGCCCGTCCACCACGACGTGCCACCCGATGGTTCACCACGAAAGCCACGTATCAAGGCAAGAAGTGTACTCGCACGACAACGGCGGCCTTATTCCGTTCGACGGAGCCCCGCATCGAGCGTTCTTCAATGACGTCCGAGAGCAGGAGAGCGAGACTCCGGACCAAAGCAGCCACGAGGAGCAGCAAGCCGAGACTTTAGCGGGGGACGAGGACGAAGAAGTCGTATCTTACGCCGAGTTGTTGACGATCGAGGGCCTCCCGCTCGACGGTTCCATCGTGCAGCCTCTGGAGACCGGAGTCGACTGGGAAGCGCGAGTTGGCGCCACCAGTGCTGATACTGCGACGCCGGAGTCTGACGTTGATCCCCACCCAAGCGTTTACTGGTACTCCGAAGTGTTCAACGCTAGTACAGGAAGTGGCGCGATCGGCGCGTGTTCCAGTGTCGACTACAACGAGTGGCGGAATGAAGGCTTGATGCTGCATTTCACAAACCTGACGGACCCGTTTGGAGACCGACTGGAAGACAGCGGCGGACTGCTGGCCGATCGACCCAAAGTGATCTTCAATCGAGCTACACAGCGCTTCGTCATGTGGATGCACGTCGACAGTGCTGCGTCGTCTACAGCGAACACTATGGGGCTTACGGGCGTTGCCAGCAGCGAGTATCCGAATGGGCCGTTCCAGTTCGTCCACAGCTTGTACCCCGACGCAGCACCGCTCGAAGCCCCAGGAGGACAGACTGTGAATGAGACGCACGACCAGACTGTGGCCGTGATTCCATCCGCTAGTGGCCAAGACGCAGCGTACATCGTGCGGACGTACTACAAGACGGTGGAGTACTGGCTGCCTCGCCCCGTCATGGATCCGCTTTGGCAGAGCGTGCAGAAGCCCAGTGACACTGGAGACGGAGAGACCGTGACGGACTTTGGACTGAGCTACCATCGCGCGTTCCACCACAAAGGGTACGACGACCCGACGGACATTTATCTGCAGCGGTGGCGCATGGAGGACACGCCCTGGGAGGTGATCTGCTGCTCCATAGTGAATGCGAGCGACTGCGTGTCGGTGACGGAGGTGCCGCAGAAACCGGAGGACGTTTGTCCCGACGGGATGAAGAAGAAGGCCATCTTGGGCCAGGCGCAGACCCAATCGTCCAATTCTTCAGCGTCCGCCATCGTGCGGACGCGCTACAAGGACCCGAACGACGACGCCAACAGCGCCTTCGTACCCACTGCGTCCGTGCGAGCCTACACGTCGTGGGGCTTTCAAGTTCTCAACACCAAAACGTGGCGAGGCAATTACTTCGACGCGCTCAGCACCAACATCACGCTCTTCATCTTCAAGCGGTTTGCGGGCGAACGCCGACGTCGCGAGATCGACCAAGACCCGAGTATCCAGTACACGTACCCGAACGAGGAGGAGCTCACTCAGAGCGTGATCCCTGCTAACGACACCGAGATCCTCGATGAACTACTGGGGACACTGGGCGTGCCTGTGAGTCTGGACTTCAAGAGCAAGTACTCGTCCTTCGATCTGGCTGAGATCGATCGCGATGGCGACGGGAAGGTCACGTCCTACGAGATCGCGGAGCTGGAGCAGCAGAAGGCGCTGAAGCAGCTCACGGACGAGCTGGTGGACGCTCTGATCGCCGATTTCAACGTCATGAAGTGGGAACAAGTGGACGCTTTGGACGCGGACAGCGACGGCTTGATCACGTTCAGCGAGTTCGAGGACTGGCTGGGGCTGGACCCGAATCTGCTCTTCGACCGCTTCGACCTGGACAAGAACGGCTACCTGGACGAGAACGAGCTGGCGCGGTCGCTGTGGTACCGTCAGATGCCGCGCTTGGACGCTGCCATCTTCATCCTGGACCCGTCTTTCGATGGTCGAGTGTACTACGAGCGCTTCCGGTCGTTGATACTACAGGCGCCCGACTACATCTTCAAGACGTACGACTTCGACAGCTCCGAGACACTGTCGCAGTTCGAGATCGATCTCATGGTGAAGGACTTGGGCTCCGCTTTGGCACGTCCAGAGGTGCTGAAAGGGCTCAAGAATACTACATCTAACAGCATCACCAAGGCCGACTACGCCGCGTGGTTCAGCGCCACGACGAGTCTCGTGGACGACGCTCGTAACAAGTTGAAGGTGGACAACGCCGTCCACGCCACGGGTCCAGACCGACTGACAGGCCCGTTGCACGTCGTGGAGCGCCGTCGAGCCAAGTACGTGGCCATCAGCGCCCTCACAGACGACTACCGCAACACCCGAGGGTTGCTACGAGAGGTCGAAGGAGACTTTGAAGGAAGAGAGGCGCTGCTCAACTACTTTTCCTTCAGTGAAGAGCTCTTCGGTCTTGCGGACTCGGCCGATGGAGCGGTGCTGGGTGACGAGGTGAAGCCCTTCCGCGAGTTCCTGTCGCCCGCGATGCTGCGCGATCGCGCCTCGTACTGGAACGGCCGACACTGGGAAGGTCGGCCTTCCGCTCCAGCGCTGTTCACCTACGGGTCCCAATGCTTCCAGGTCGCGGGGCTGGACGGGTCTGGGTCTGCTCCGGACGAGCAGGCGAGTGGCTGCCTGCCGTGCCGCAAGACTTCGCCGTACGCTTCAAGCGTGGTCGACCAGTACCAGACCTTTGCTCGCGGGTCGCCTCAGTGCCAGCCGCAGAAGGAGCTGGACGCGTACATCAAGCAGTTTGACCAGCAAGTGTCCATCCAGCTGCAGTACCAGCAGCAGGCCCAGTTCGGCCCGCAGGGTCTGCAGCAGCACATGTCGCCGTGCTACAACCAGTCGCAGTTCTTCCCGTGCGACGTCCACAAGGTGCTGGACGGCACCGTGGCCGACACGCTCCGCAACTGGACGGAGCGCGAATCGCCGCAGAGCTTGGCCTGGGAGCAGCACCCGAACAACGTCGGCTCCTCGGTCAAGATCCGCGCCGACGACTCCCAGCTCGAGTCCACGGGCCCGTCCTACATCGAGCGCTTCCCACTGCGCGAGCGCGAGTCGCTGAACGCCGACGAGCCGCTGAACAGCCTCACGGTGTACGAACCCGACGAGCTTGCAGACGTGCTGGGCGGTGGAAGGTGATCAAACTTTGGCATGAATCAGGAAACACTAGGGATACCTTACTGCAACGCAGCTGTCATTGTCAATAGAGACCTTTCGAAGCGAGTGTTGTTTGTGGTTTGTGGGATAGGGACACAAAAAAAGTCCAGGCGACGCTTCGGCCCCGATCGTATCCCACAAAGGCACGGGATAAATCGACTTAGACGCCACTCTATCCAACATCTTTGTTGGGTGTTGGATCCTCTTTGAGGTCGCTGAACTCCTATTTTTAATATCCCCCACTGGTGGTCTAGCTATAGGTTGTTCGAGTTCATCACGCGGCGACGCTTGATGAACAGCCTCGCCGATGCGAGGCTCAGACGGACGTGCACGCTACGCGTGCAGACCGCTATACCTTTCGATGTGGAGGATCTACGTGCCGATGCCACAGCCTATTCAAGTAGCCTTGCATCAAGCCGCAGCTCTGGCGAGGGCGGGTCCGAGAACGGAGGCGCTACGGCTGTCGTTCAAGTCGATCCAGACCGCGAAGGCCAGTCAGGCGTCACAGCTCAAGAGCAAGTCTAGCGCGCGGCAACGTCTCGGTGCGTCGCGAAGTCGCGCAGGACATCGGGGGTGAGAGGGCGCCCCGCGTGCTGTGGGGCGTCTTCGTCGAGAAGGGCGTCTTCGACGTCATCTAGGTCGCCGAGCGGAAGCAGCAGCAGCCCCCGGTTCCATTTGCCTCCATTTGATGCCCCGCGATCTTCGATGGGAGTCTGATTTTTGAGCTGTGATATAAATGTAGCGAGTGGTCCGTATCCCACATATCCCGCAAACCACAAACAACACTGGCTTCGAAAGGTCTCTAATGACTCATTGATACATTGTGTAAGTCTCCCCCCTTGCATAGATTTGTCTGTATTGCAGTGCTGTAACTCAGGCGTGCCATGCAAGCCCTTGAATTCGAAGTGGCTGGACCACTGTCAGAGCTGAAGATGCCGCGAGGCACTACAAGGATGGAAGTCACGGAGCGGAGCTGGCTCAGACGGCGGAGGCGTGTCAACCCCACAGAAATGAAAGGGGACTGAACGACCTGCGGTACAGGTAGCAGGTCCCGGTAGGACAGCTGATTCTGAACTAGACAATGCTATTCTTGATGTTGATGCCGAACGGAACGTCGCGCAACACGCAGATGCCCGTGTTTGGCCGCTGCCATGGCGCAGGCAGGCGTCAAGTGCCGCTGCAGGTCTCGCTGCAAGTTTCGAGCTTGCAAGCTGCACTTTCAATTGCACTTTCAGTTTGTACGCGCGTCGTGCAACCCTGTCACCCTGTAGACGAAGTTGAAGCCATTGGCGGTAACGTAGCCTTTCAACAACGTCAAACACTGGTACTTTTCACTATATTTTAAATCAAAGTTGGTACTTAATTTGCCTGTTTATACCCAAATCCAGGTACAGCAACAAATGGATGGACGTTGTTTCAGTATACCGTCGCTCATCGCCTACCAGAGCGCCGCCAGACGCACCAACATCTGACGTTCGGATTTCAAACGGGGTTTTCCCGCCCGCGCTGACGTCACTTTGCAATCCGCGCTCCGAGCGGCAAGTCAAGCGCCTTAGCACTCCTCGGCCGCGGCCCCTGCCTCCTAACGCAGCCATGAGCGACTCCGAAGACGACGTACGTGCTCTTCTCCTCTCTCCGCTCTCTCTTTCCATGCCTCTCTCGCCTCCATCCGCGCTCTGGCTGCCTCAATATCCGTAATTACTCATTATCTTTATATATTAAATTAAATATGCAGGTGGTGATGCTGCCGCCGGCCAAGAAGAAGGCGGCCACGACGCCCCGCAAGAAGAAGACGACGGCGAGCGCCGGCAAGGTGACGGCCAGCGCCAAGAAGACGGCGCAGAAGAAGGCCAAGACGCCGTCCAAGAAGAAGAAGAAGGCGGACGCCTGGGACTCGGACGCCTCGGACGACGACGACTCGGACAGCCCTGCGTACGACGTGGACGCGAGCGAGGACGAGAAGGAGAACGCGTCAACGGAGGACAAGGGCACGCCCAAGCAGAGCATCGAGCAGATCTACCAGAAGAAGACGCAGCTGGAGCACATCCTGCTGCGCCCCGACACGTACGTGGGCTCCATCGAGCACGTGGAGCAGAGCATGTGGGTGTTCGACGACGAGAAGAAGCGCATGGTGAACCGCAAGATCAACTACGTGCCGGGTCTGTACAAGATCTTCGACGAGATCATCGTCAACGCGTGCGACAACAAGCAGCGCGACAAGTCGATGAACACGCTGAAGGTGACGATCGACGTCGAGCAGAACGAGATCTCGGTCTGGAACAACGGCAAGGGCATCCCCATCGTGCTGCACAAGGAGCACAAGGTGTACGTGCCCGAGCTCATCTTCGGCCACCTGCTCACGGGCAGCAACTTCGACGACAAGAAGAAGAAGACGACGGGCGGCCGCAACGGCTACGGCGCCAAGCTGGCCAACATCTTCTCGACCGAGTTCGTGGTCGAGACGGCGGACGCGACCACCAAGCAGCGCTACAAGCAGGTCTTCCAGAACAACATGGGCAAGAAGAATCCGCCGTCCATCACCAAGTGGGCGCAGAAGGACTTCACGTGCATCTCGTTCAAGCCCGACCTCGAGCGCTTCAAGCTCGACTTCCTCAACGACGACATCGTCGCGCTCTTCAAGAAGCGCGTGTACGACGTGGCCGGCGTCTCGGGCAAGGGGCTCAACGTGTTCCTGAACGGCGAGAAGATCCCCATCAAGTCCTTCCCGCAGTACGTGGCGCTGTACCCCGGCCCGCGCGGCTTTGAGGCCGACACGGAGGCCAAGGAGGACGACGACTCGCACCCCGAAGAGAACGACGACGACGACGACTACTCGGAGGACAAGGGCAAGAAGGCCAAGGCCAAGGCCAAGCCGACCAACGTCACCAAGAACGGCGTCATCTTCGAGAAGCCCGACGAGCGCTGGCAGGTCGGCGTGGGCCTGAGCGAGGACGGATTCCAGCAGGTGAGCTTCGTCAACGGCATCTGCACCACCAAGGGCGGCCAGCACGTGGCCTACATCGTGGACCAGATCACCACCAAGCTCGTGAACGTGCTCAAGAAGAAGAACAAGGGCGAGGCCGTCAAGCCCAACTACATCAAGAACCACATGTTCGTGTACGTGAGCGCGCTGATCGACAACCCGGCGTTCGACTCGCAGACGAAGGAGACGCTGACGACACGAGCCAACAGCTTCGGCTCGACCTTCAGCCTGACGGACAAGTTCCTCAAGCAAGTGGAGAAGAGCGGCCTCGTGGAGAAGATCCTCTCGTTCGCTGCGTTCAAGCAGACGGCCGAGCTGCGGCGAAAGGGAGGCGGTGGCGGCAAGCGCTCGCGACTCACGGGTATCCCCAAGCTCGACGACGCCAACCACGCTGGCACGGCCAAGAGCAAGGACTGCACTCTGATCCTCACGGAGGGAGACTCCGCCAAGACGGTCGCTGTGGGCGGTCTCGCTGTGGTGGGCAGAGATTACTATGGAGTCTTCCCGTTGCGCGGTAAAATGCTCAACGTTCGCGAAGCCAGCCACTCGCAGATTGTGAAGAACGAAGAGATCCAGAATGTGGTCAAGATCCTCGGTCTCAAGTACGGCCAGAAGTACGAGTCCACCAAGGGACTGCGCTACGGCCACCTGATGATCATGGCAGATCAGGATCACGATGGCAGCCACATCAAGGGTCTGGTGATCAACCTGATTCACCACTTCTGGCCGTCGCTGCTGCTGGTGGACGGCTTCCTGCAGGAGTTCATCACCCCCATCGTCAAGTGCAGCAAGGGCCGGACGAAGGAGGTGTTCTACACGATGCCCGAGTACGAGGCTTGGCGAGAGCGAACGAACCAGGGACGTGGCTGGGTCATCAAGTACTATAAGGGTCTGGGTACGAGTACGGCCGCTGAAACCAAGGAGTACTTCTCAGACCTGCGCACCCACCAGATCGGGTTCACGTACGGAGGTGAAGGAGACGCCGATGTGATTGATATGGCGTTCTCGAAGAAGCGTGTCGAAGACCGCAAGGACTGGCTCCGAGGCTACGAGCCTGGCACTTACGTGGACTACGATGTTGATGAGATGGGCTACACAGAGTACGTGTTATCCCTGTATGCTGGCAGCCGTGAGTGCTTTAGTCTAACTCTTGTCTTTGTTGTTGTGCTTGCTGCAGGTTCGTGAACAAGGAGCTTATTCTCTTCTCCATGGCTGATAATATCCGTTCGATCCCCAGCATCGTGGATGGATTCAAGCCCTCTCAGCGTAAAGTGCTATTCTGCTGCTTCAAGCGTAACCTTCGGGTAAGTGCCAAGCCTTGGCTATTGGGGTTCTACAAGATTTTAACTCTAATCTTTCATGTTTTTTGTCAACTTTAGTCTGAGCTGAAGGTGGCACAGTTGGCTGGCTATGTGTCGGAGCACTCCGCATACCACCACGGCGAGGCGAGTCTACAGGGCTGTATCGTGAACATGGCTCAGGACTTCGTTGGAAGTAACAACGTCCACCTCCTGTCGCCGATCGGTCAGTTTGGTACGCGTTTGATGGGCGGCAAGGATGCGGCCAGCGCTCGTTATATTTTCACCAACTTGGAGCAGCTCACGCGCCGGATCTACGATCCTCTGGACAACGACGTGCTCAAGTACCTGGACGAAGATGGACAGTCGATCGAGCCGGAATGGTACATCCCCATTATCCCCATGGTGCTGGTCAACGGCAGCGACGGTATCGGAACGGGTTGGTCCAGTTCCGTCCCCAACTACAACCCGCTCGACATCATTAAGGGTCTCCGT
This sequence comes from Phytophthora pistaciae, assembly GCA_024679115.1. NCBI lineage: Eukaryota > Oomycota > Peronosporomycetes > Peronosporales > Peronosporaceae > Phytophthora > Phytophthora pistaciae. The sequence continues at coordinate 12,880 of JAIKVE010000062.1, read as the reverse complement.
CAGATGATCAACGGAGAAGAGGTGTCCCCGCTTACTCCATGGTACCGCGGCTTCACTGGTCACATCGTTGAGAAGACGAACTCGCGCGGAACTGATACCGGCAACTACATCGTTCAGGGTCTGTATGAGGTTACGGACGACAGCACGCTGGTGATCTCCGAGCTACCTGTGAAGACATGGACTCAATCCTACAAGCAGTTCCTGGAAGGACTGCTCGAAGCGGGCACTATCAAGGACTTCAAGGAGAACCACACTGATGTCAAGGTGCTCTTCACGATCACGTTGGAGCCGAAGACGCTGAGCGACATCGCCAAGGCACCGGGTGGAATCGTCAAGAAGTTCAAGCTTGAGTCGTCTCTGTCCACCTCCAACATGCACCTCTTTGATGCTTCCGGGCACATCAAGAAGTACGAGAACCCCAAGGAAATCATGGAGGAGTTCTATGGCATCCGTCTGGATTACTACGGGCGCCGAAAGGAGGCTATGCTGCAGAAACTGCGGGACCAGATCAAGCTTCTGTCTAACAAGGCTCGCTTCGTTCTCTCCGTTGTCGAAGGCAAGCTGGTGGTGAACAACCGTAAGAAGCAGGAACTTCTCGAAGAGCTTATTGCGGAAGGCTATGACCAGATTGCCCCCACGTCGAAGAAGAAGAGCGACACTGAGGACTCGAACGAATCCGACGAAGAAGACATCAACGTTGCGGACGCCAGTCGGGGCTACGACTACCTGCTGTCGATGAAGATTTGGAGTCTGACGAAGGAGCGCGTCGACAAGCTGCGTGCAGAGCTCCAGGAGCGCGAGCAGGAGTACGCTGTCCTGGAAGGTAGGACGGTGCAAGACCTGTGGATTACCGACCTGGACGCCCTCGAGAAAATGATCACCGAGACCGAGGCAGAGCGCGAGAGGATTCTGTCGCACACCCCGAAGAAGAAAACCCGCGCGGCCCCGAAGTCTGCCACCAAGAAGAGGAAGCGCAAAAACCTAGACGACAGCGACGATGACGATGACTCGGACTTCGAAGAGACGAAGAAGCCTCGCAAGACTCCCGTCAAGAAGACCCCAGTTAAACGTGCGATCAAGAAGGAAGGTGCCCCTGCCAAGATTAACGGTGCTGCCGCCAAGACCAACGTCGCGAAGTCGGGTTCTATTGCGGCTTACTTCAAACCCAAGGAGGAAGAGCCCGCACCCAAGGAGGAGAGCGATGAGGACCTCGAGAAGCTCTCGCTGGCTGAGCGGCTTGCACGGAAAATGAAGTCAACCCCGCAGAAGGTGGTAGCCGCTTCTGCCCCGACGGCCAAACGTGCAACGAAGCCGGCCGCGACTATCGACCTGGCGAGCTCCGACGATGATAAGGCTGCAGCGAAGGATGATGAAGATGATGTCTTTGCCATGGACTCGGACGAGCCTGCCGCTAAGCCGAAGGCTGCTCGGAAGGCGACCCCGAAGAAGACGCCGGCGAAGACAAAGGCTGCTGCCTCAGCCAAGAAGGCGACGCCGGCGAAAAAGGCGACCCCGGCAAAGAAGGCGCCGTCCACCAAGAAGAAGGCCAAGAAGTCGCCGCTTGAGGAGGACAGCGAGGAGGAGGACAGCGACGATGATGCGGATCCTTCCCCCATTGCACCTCGCCCGAAGCGCGAGCTGCGCACGCAGAAGCGTATCGTGTACGACGAGATCTCCAGTGACGAGGAAGACGACAACAACGGCGGCGATGAAGAGGAAAGCTTCGCGATCGATGAGGATGCTGACGACGACAGTGATTTCGAGTAAAATGTGTGGAGTAAAAGTGCCTGCGGCGAAGCAGGACAACAATGAAAAAGGGGAAAACATCGACGGACCAAGGTGCACGGTGAACGGCTAGGGAAGCCTCGTGCCAACTCGTAATTCATTCAATTTAACACTTTCATTTGCAGGTCCATCACCCGGAGCTGGTTCCCTCGTTTTGTGCTTCCCAGATCTTGCGGAGTCTCAGGGCGAACGTGTCGAGCTTCTGGTGCCACAGCGTGAACGGGCTCGGATTCAGGTGCACAGCGAGAGCGACCATGGCAGCAGCGAACTCGTCGAACTCGAGCTGGAGCGTGTCGTCGTTGTCGAGAGACATCACAGCCGAGAAGACGTGCTGCGCGTCCGCCAGAGCTACCCTTCGCTCGCTCTTGCTTCCGCTGTCCGGGAGTTGAAGCAGCTCGAAGTCGGTCAAGAAGGTCTGGAACTCGCCAAAGCTCATGGAGCTTCGCTTGGTCTTCTCCAGTTGAAAGTCCAGGCCTGGCTCGGGCTGCAGCAACGCAGCGCTAACGTCTGCAGGTGAGTTCTCCGTTGGTGGGTCCTTGCTTCCGCTCACCTGACCTCCGTTTTCCTGTATCTCGCGTATCAGATCCTGCTCTTCCAGTGCTGCGCGCTCGTCGGCTGCGACCTCGTCCTGCTTCGCGTAGTAGAAGAATACTGTTCGCAGGAACGAGCGGTGTTCCAGTAGCGCGCGGCCGACAAGGGGGCAGCTGAGTTTCGCAGCGAAGTTCCGCTCAACCAGTGTGTTGTCGCTCCCGTAGCTGCTGAAGGCACGCGGCGCTAGGATCTCCCGACAAAACTGCGCTATGATTCGTCCTGGACGGTCGGCGAGCTCGGCAGCTTCGAGCATAGCCTCTTTGTTGTCATCCTGAGAGCCTCGAGGTTTCGAGATGGTGGTGAGCAGCGCCTTCTCCAGTTTCCGAGCTGCAGCAACGCGGTGCCTCTCGAACGCAATCAGCACAAACAGTTCGGAGAATTGCGCCTTCTCCACGCCCAGCTCCTGATCCAGCGAGGCAGATCTGCCCAACTCTGAGCCTTGGTGGGGTTCAGCCACGCTTTCGAAAAGGAGCTGCAGCTTCGGAAGCGGCATATCTCGAGGATGTACAAGCTCCAGCTCGCAGACCATGGACCTCCATCGATGGAGAGATACCTGCGGGGTGCAGTTGAAGCGTGCCTCCGAGAACCGTTGAAACAGGTGCGCCATATGAATTGCATACAGTGCCAGCACACCCTCCAGCTCCCGCAGTTGGCCGGCCACACTGCCATCCAACCCCGGAACCTTGTTGCCTTTATCTTTGACGAAGCGCTTGAGATCCATTCGTGATGTGTCGTAGAAACACTGGAGCGCGTCCTGCGTCACTAGCAGTTGACTGCTGGTTTGGCGTTGTAGAGTCCCCGGATTTCCCTCAGCAGACTGTGACTCACCAGCCTTTTCTTCGATGACGGCGAACTGGCCGGAGTATCCTGGCATGGAATCTGCAGTAGCGCGCAGAGCCTGACTGACAAGGAACACCTCTGTGAAGCACGTTTGGCGAAGACTGGGTGGGCCGGTCTCGCTGCTCCGTTTGCCGGCTACGCGCCACGCGAATGCCAGGAACTCCCGCACGCATCGAATAGCTTCACCACCGACATTGACGGTATCTCGGCTCTCTGAATCACTAACAAGTCGTGCAAGTTCTTCGTCCACGTAGTGCAATAACCGCTGCGTATGTCGGCGAACGAAGACGTTGGGGTCGTTGCTGCACAGAGCGAGACTGTGGCGAGCATACACCCGCCACTTATCACGAATTGCGGAGACCATCGAGCTCGGAACCACAACAGAAGGCGCGCGCGACTTGGACGGCGTCTTACCGCCTTGAGACCCAGCACCACCCGCAGCTTTTTTCAATGGCACCAATCTTTTCACTCTGCCGGCTTGCACGAGCGAATCAACTCGAAGCCTGGTACTGTCGAGCCACCTCATCTTCTCCAGCATGTCGTATACTGTGTCGAACGTGATGTCCGCAGCAACGCCCCCAGATCTCTTCAGCAGCTCAGCGAACAGCCAGTCGGTGTCCATCTGAGCCATGTCGCTGTCCTGTGCAATACCCGACTGGAGTAGCAGCTCACGAAGAACGCTGCGGGACAGTCCTCGCAAGTATTTGCTGCATCCAAGCTCCGCAGCTCCGTCGCGGCTCTTCCTTCGCTTCATCTTCGGCTTTCGCTGCTTCTTCTCCTCCTCGCTGGCTTTCCGTCGATCTTCCTTGGCGTTCGCAGCCTCATTCTCGGCCAGTTTCTCGGCTGCGCGGTGCTGGAGTTCTTCTTGGTGGTTCAAGTGGATAAACAACGCCCGAAGCTGGTCGCGCTGCCACTGCAACTGGAGCTTGTATGTTTCCATGAGCAGAGCGAGGAAGATGTCGGTCGGGATCTTGCGCTCGTCGCCCGTGGGCTGGTAGAACGGACCCAGTCGAGCTGCTAACTCCTCGGGGGAAGGTACGATGGCGAATTTGAGAAGCAGGTTATTGAAGGTTTCCAGAGTGATCGGCCCCCCCTGGTTGCTCTCGATAGCCTCACGCAGCGCCGTCTGGGCGGAGACATGCAGCGGTACAGTTGTCGGTTCGTCTTGACCTGGTTCACCATTATTCGTCGTTGGTGCCTTAGAATCGGCTTTCGGAGACTGCACTGCTGCGAGTTCGCCTAGCCGTGTCTTGGGCCTGCGCTTTGGAGACGACACTGGAGACGAAGCTGCGACTGACGGAGCGGCGGAGACTAGGTTGCTGCTGCTTCGCTTCCTTGGACTCTTCTTGAGTTTGCCTCGACGTTTGCCACTTCCAACTGCTGGAGGTCGACAGAGCACTTTGAACTGTAATACTCGGAAGATTGTTCGGGCGAGGAACGTGGCCTTCAGAAAGCAGAGAAACTGCGTTGGAGTCTCGTGATGAATGCCAGCTCCACCGCTGATCTCGTAGCCGCTGGGAAGTGGATCGTCGTATGGGATACCGAGCTTCACGTCGTCCATAGCCTGGCAGACCCACAAGAAGAAACAGAGCTCTTGACGCGAACACTTCTCCTCCAAGACCTGGCAAAACAGCTCCAAGTTGTAGCTCGCTCCCCGCACGTTATGCACACAGCGCACAAACTGCTCAAGTTCGCGGATAGCGTCCAGCTCACGACTGCAGCGCTCTAAGAAGAAGTGGAAGATGATCAGAGACAGTGATACCGGCTCCACCGCTGGACTACCAGCACTGGAATCAGCCCCCGACCCCAGCGTTGGGTCTCCACCCACACCTCGCGTACACAAGAGATTCTGTGCCTCCACAGCGAGCAAGAAGCGCTGATAGAAGACCCAAATTAGTTGGAGACAGCAAGCGATGACTTCTTCGGGGTTGTCTTCAGGCTCGCCACTGTTGATACGACTGACCGTGTTGCTCGATACGCTTGTAGTTGTAGCCGATCGCGGTCTCCGTCTCTTCCCGCTCCCTTTCCGGTCATCCGCGGAGCGTTTAGCTGTGAGTGTCCCCACCGAAGGAATTAACGTCGGCACACTGGCTTGTCTTCTCACTTTCGACTCCTCCTTCGCCGTCGCTAGCTGTTTGTCAGTCATCAACAAACCCGCAAGGAATTTGCTGAGACCCACCGGTGGCTGCTGCTCGGGCTTGGCCTCACTCTGCTTCTTGCGCGTCTTCCGTACATTCGCTGGTGGCGGGGGACTCACAATGCGCGAAAACCAGTTCATCGCGGCAACTTGAAAGCCTCCTTCCTGTTGTAAGCCCAGTCCGTTGTATGTGAAGTTGTACTGGTTGTCTTGAGTTTCAACGGTCAACGCGCTTGATAACATGGTAGACGGTTCCTCATCCAAAGCGTTTAGCTGCACAGCACTTGCTGGTTGCGCACTAGTAGTCGAGGAGGCTGGCTCACTTGATGGCCGAGTGACAGCAACACTGTGCCGGGCTGCACCGGGAGTACTGCTACTGGCAGTGTTCGCTGTTGCAGTCGTCACTAAGCTCGCAGCTTGTAGCGTTTCTAGTGCCTGGAGCTTTAGCGCCTGGTCTTGCTGAGATTCGCGCAGAGTCAAGTTTTCTCGCTCCAGTACTCGCACCCGTTTCTTCTCACTCTGGAGCTGGTTGCGGAGATGGCCCAGCTCGCTGTCATGGAACAACGCACTCGATATCTCGGCGACGCAAGCCTTCTGTACGTCGCGTTCGTGGTGACTCAACCGAATCTCTTGCTTCGCCATCTCCAGCAGCCGCGAAAGCTCCTGACACTGCTGCTTCAGCGCGCTGCTTTCTCCATCGTCTGTATCCGCACCAGTGTCAGGAATCTCCGGGAACGCTAGATCCGGCATTGCTGCATCATCCTGATCGTCCAGCTCGGGGTGCCTGTCTCCGGCAGACCCAACACCAAACGAGTCAATCCCACTGACGTTGTTTTGCTCGTGGAAGTCTCGCAGGTCCCGCATCTCGCTTTGAAGCTGGTCGTTCTTCGACGCCGCCGCGGCAAGTTCGTCCTCGAGCTCCTTGATACGCAGACGAAGTCCATCGACCTCGCATACGAACACAGAGCGAGCGAACTCGTACAGTTTGCCGATTCGCTCGTTGATCTCCAGCAGGAACTCCATCGCGTACTGCGCCTCCTTCCCGGCAATCTTTACAGCTACAGCTCGCGCTTCCTCAACCCCAGGACTGTTGTTGTTGTTGCTCGTTTGATCTTCAGCTTTGTCGAAGATGACTGAGATCGCCTGTTTCAAAGCGAACTGGAAAAGCTTGACGAGATCACGCGTAGCTCCCCGGACAATGGCTTCCGTGTGCTTCTGCTCCTGCGCGTGGTCGCCGATGGACAGCATCAGGTTGTCGATTGAGCAGCAGACACGCAACATCCGGCTATTCTCCCGCTCGCTCTGGCGAAAAAGCTGCTCCGCTTCATCGTCTTCATCACTCGACCAGCCGGAGCTCAAACTGGCGCAGCTTAGACTGCTCTGCAGCGAACGCAGTAGGTCTTGGAATGTGCCGGCGTTGACGCTCGTAGGTTCCGGATCCTGCTGTGAAGCTGTTGGAGCTTCGGCGACTGGTTCTGGTGGCTTATCAATGTCCTTCGCTGTTTGGAGTTGCTGGAGCTGGTTGGACCGACTGGAGTACTGGAGTGCAGCAGTAGCTGCAACGGAGAAGCGCCTGGAGCCCACGGATGTCGTCGATAGACTCGGCCTGGGGACTTTAGCAGGACTTGGTGATGGACTCCGACCGCCTACAGCCAACGACCGCGATGATCCCGACGTCGACCCCACTGCAAACTGGCTTCGCAGTCGATTCACGTGTTGCCGCAGCTTCTGAGGGAGCTTGGGCGTGCCCAATCCTTTCGTCGATGGAGCCAAAGCTTCTGTGGTGATGGCGTATCGCCCGTTCTTGGACTTGGCTGCAGCGCTGGATGCTGATGCCTCGGACCCACTGGGATCCGACAACGACAGACGCGACGCCGAGTTCTTGTTCATCCGCAGCAGCATCGAAGACACGCTGGTAGCTGACAGTCGCGGCTCCGGCGAGCGTGACGCGGTGTCGGGAGCGTCAAGTCCGGTTGGCACTATCAGGTTGGTTGGGCGAGACGAAACTCGGTACTTCGCTGAAGACGTGGATCCGCTGCGGCTGCCGCCTTCCGCCGTCCTGGTCGCTGCCGATGCTCCGCCCTCCGCAGCGGACGCGGCATTGAAGAACTCGGAGTCCTTGGGCATGTTTGGCTATCGACACGATCGAGCCCCGCTCGAGTTTATCGGAGGAGAGCGGCGCTCATCGCCTGAGCCTCTTGCTGCTCCGTGTCTGGTCGGGCGTCTGCTCATTCTGGTAACGGCCAGGTCTATCCTTGCACGAAGATCACAAAGTGAGCACCACACAGCAACATCACAAGCTCAACATGACAGAGCACTATGCAATTGCCTAGACGATAGATTGATTACTTGACCTCACTGTCGACAATCAATTCCACGCACAGATCGAGTTACAATCAGCAGCACCATCACAACACATACCTAGGCCATGTAGAGCTGCGGGAAGCGCGCCGGAGTCTCTCCTTCCGCCAGCGTCGCCTTGTCGGGCTCGTTCATTGCCAAGCGCTGCCACCTGCATCGGCCGGCGTTGGCCTTGCTCTCCTTCGTCACGAAAACCGAATCATCCGACAGCGCCAGCAAGTCCGAGGTGCATACACGTCTAGCCCCAACAGTTGCGTTCAGAGCATCGGACAACGCTGCTCGAACAGCGTTGACTGTCGCCAGCACCTCCACCTTCAGGGCCATCTTGCGCGGGAACACCGCATCTTGCGCCCCCACCTTGACGAGAAGAATCTCCCCAGCAGCAGCATCCATGTGGAGCTGAATGTTCGCGTGGCGAGGAGCAGTGACCAGCAGCATGATCGGGTAGTAGCACACGCTGCTCGGAGGCAGCAGCGTGCAGTTGGTGCACCACATCCTGGTCTCGTCTCCGGTGAACAGGCGATCGGCGTACACCGCCAAGAGCTTGGGCTCCTTGCCCTTTTTCGTTTTCGTCTTGAGTGGGCGAATCGGTAGCGAGAACAAGCTGCGGTTGCCGGTTGATGCCTTGACGTTATCCCTCTGCTGCTGCCACGTCAGATCGCACGAGTTACTGCCGGACACACGGAACTTGAACGCGAGCTCGCGTTCCTCAGGATTGGGGCGCATGCCCAAGTTCACCGGGAACTTCTCGCCGCGAATGTAGTAAACCAACGACAAGGGGAAACTCATCCTTGACACGGCGTCCTTGGAGATCTCGCTGAAGGAGCTCTCTTCTTCCTCTTCGCCCTCTTGGTTTCGAGGCGTGGTGTACGAGTAAATCGACACGATGTTGTGCTCGTGGGCGAGAGCTGCAAGCTCGTCCATGGGGTTCGCGCCGCTAGCGAGCTGGTTGAACAGTGTGGCTTTGTCCCTGTTCGACAGCGACAAGAACGTCCCAGCGTCTTCCCTGTCCACCTTCAGATCCACGCGATCAGTGCCGTCAAGGTCATCGTCCGCGAACTTGGACGGCTTGGACCGCGTGCTTCCGATCAGGTGCTCGCCGTAGTTCTGCACGATTAAGAAGCGCAGAATGCGTACTTCGTCTCGCTTTCCAGTCACAGTATCGCGCGTGAATTGAAGAAGCTGCTTGTCCATCCGCTGCGAGCTCGCGTAGCCGTCCAGCTTCGACAACATGATCACCGTCTTGGCGTCCAAGAGTTGGTTGAATTCGCCCGTTTTGTTTTTCGACAGTGAAATCAATCGCGCACAGAGATCCGAGATCAAGAAGTTCAGCGTCTGGTACCGACGAGCCGAGATCGACATCTTGTGGAACACGCCATTCAGGTTGCGCTTCAAGTTCACAGACTGCTCGCTCATCGTCTTCATGTAGAACAGCCAAATCGACAGCGGCTCACTCCACATGCCATCATCCAGCTTCAGCTTAGCCTTGAGGTTCTTCTTCATCTCCTTCAAATATGTCTGCGCCGACTGCGCGTGGTAGAACGAGGGCATCACAAACAAGTCCGGTACGGCAAGGATTGCCACCAGCACAACGGCGTTCAGCAGCAGCGGCCACGACTCGCCCTTGCTAGTGTTGTCCTGAACCATGTAGGCGCCCGTCATTAACAGCCGGCAGAGCTCAAGGCTGAGCGGCAATTGACAGACGAACGACCCGAACTTCGTCAGGCGAGAGTCCTCTTCTTCCCCCGAGTCAATGGCATCGAAAGACGACAGCAGCTTGTACGCTCCGTCGATATGCGAGAGATCCGGGGCATCCATGGCTTGGCGGAGTAGCGCACTGGGGACTCCAAACTGGTTTAACCGCCCCTTCAGTTGCAGGACGATTCGATCAAGTGGTTTCCGCAGCAGCTCCGGCGTGTTGTACTCAGCCATACACCGGTCGCGGAATGCGTCGGTGAACAAATGGAACGCCGTGCCAGGCATAACTCGTCCAGCTCGCCCGGAGCGTTGGAGCGCTGAAGCACGCGAACACCAGGTATCGACGAGAACCTCAGCGTGTGAGCTGCCCGCATTGGGCATCTCGATCTGCTTCTCGATGGCACAATTGATCACGTGCGTCACATCCGGAATGGTGACACTGCTCTCAGCAATATTCGTGGACAGAATAATCTTCGTCGTCCTCTCACCCAGCAACTTGAAGGCTTCCTGCTGATGCTCCAGCTCGATCCCGGAGTGAAGCACGAGGACTTGGACATTCTGGCCTCCCGCTCCCATTGCAAGAAGGCTCAACGTATCGTACAGGGAGTTGATACTGCCGATGCCAGGGAGGAAGATGAGAATGCACTGCGATCCAGTCTGGTAGCGGTGGCTCTCAATGAGTGACCTCACCATTTCCTCGATAACAACCAACTGCTTCTCGTGAATCTTCGAGATCGCCTTCTTCGCCATTTGACTGTTGGCGTTTCGGCCAGTTTGCGAAAGAAGTTGGAACTGGTCTCGCATGAGAACCATCTCCTTTTGGCACCGCCGCCACAGACTTGGGAACCAAGCAGAGAAATCGTCCAGGTACACGTTCTTCACTGGGAACAACTTGGAACCAACAAACAGAGGTTTCCTGCTCACTAACCGCGTCGAAAGCGCCTTGCCAAGGTATTTAATCAGAACCTGGGCATCCATCGTGGCGGACATGATCACTAGGCGGAGGTGGGGGTGGTCCTTCAGCTGTAACTTCAGCAGCAGCAACAACAGGTCGACATCCATACTGCGCTCGTGAACTTCATCCAGCACTAAGTGAGTTATCTTGCTCAAAGCCTCCGGGTCGTGAATAATACGCTCGACCATGTATCCTGTCGTGACGTACGTGATCTTGGTCTTGCTGGAAGTCATTTGTTTCTGCCCAATCCTGTAGCCAATGACTTTGCCTACTTGGCCGTCCTCCTCAAACTCGTTCCCTTCGCGCATCTTCGCCACAGTATTGGCAAGCTCGATCGCAGCGATTCGCCGCGGCTGCGTGACGTAGATGTTCACTGGACGCTCGCTAGCAGCCCGGTCTCGAGCCCACGAGTCGTACAAAAACTGAGGCACAGACGTGCTCTTGCCGCAGCCAGTCTCGCCTTGAATGATCGTCAACTGGTTGTCTGCAACGTTCTCCAAAATCTCCTCACGATGAGCAAATACTGGTAGCGTCTTCATCAATCCCTTCAGGCTCACAGGCTTTTTCGACTCAGCCTCGGGAATCGAACCACCTTGGCGGACCGCACTGTCAGTTCCCAGCCGTTTGGCGACAGAGGCAGGCATCAGTCCCTTTACTGAGCGAGGGCTAAATGCCGGCGCTGAAGCCTGGAGCTTCGAGGGTGGTCCAGGCGGCAATGGTGGCACACACCGATTGTCAGATGGCAATGGCGGGGCTGGCGGCAGCGGAGGTACGACTGGTGCTTGCGGGGAAGGCGCCGAAGTATCACTGGCAGCATTCTGCGTCATAGCATTCTCCAGCGCTGTAAGTGCAGCGCTCTTGCCTTCGACGGCAGCACCCGCCAGATCAGCTGGAAATACGATCAACGCTTTCATGCGCTGCATCGTAGCACGAACGTACGTGAATTGGGTCCAAAAGAGGTTGCTGTCAGGAATCTCGGCAAAAGCTTTCACCACCGGCTCCACCTCCTTCCGTGTAAACCCGGATGCACTCTTCGCAGGCTTTTTCGTCTTTGAATTAGCGTTAGTATCATGCTGCAGCATGATGCGGCAAACCTGAACAAACACCTCACCCGAGAAAAGTGTTGCACAGCCAGCGTTCTGAGGCAGCTTGTTTCCCATCACAAGGCGCAACTGATGAAGCTGCTTTAGTATCTCCAGATATCCACCCACAGCCGCGTATACCTCCATAGTCAGCAGCTGCTCATCGAACCTTACAGGTTCTGCTTGAGGTGACTTTTGCTTGGAAGAATCCACGGCGAGCGAAATCAGCGACGTCAGCAGCAGCAGCTCCAACAGACGATCATCCAGCAAACAACCACTGGCCAAGTATGTGCGATCTCGTTTCCACAAGAACAGCAGAGCATACACAATATTCTTCACCGCAAGCCCTCGCTTGTCTGTCTTGCCCAGCATACCAGCTAGCTGTCCTGCCTTGGGGGTTCCTCCATCGGGATCTTGGTACAGCAACACAAACACCAAAGATCGAAGCATCCGGTCTACCGCCCTAGCAGAGCGTCCTTGCACTGGAATTGACACGAAGGGACGAAGACACGGCAAGGGCGCAACGTGAACTTCGACTGCTTTGTCCAACATGTACTCTTGCACCACTGGTGAGTCCAGCACCAAGTAGGACAAGCGTCGCACCGGAGCTTGCAGTTCATCCAGCGATTTGTCTTCATGGCCAGGGACCGACTTCAATGGGTCAAACCTCTGACTCAGCCCCCGAACTTTCGCTTCCAACACATCAATCGACACGGGCGGGTACTCGTACTGCTCGATCAGCTTCTTGTAGAGCTTCACCTTCTTGTTGGGCAGGATCGGCTCGATCTTCATGGGGAATTTCTTCAAGAAAGCCTTGCCGTGTCCATAGAATCGATAGATCTCAAACAACGCGCGCAAGAATCCATCCTTCTTCTCCTCAATCTGCGTCAGGAAAGGGTTCTCGAGCGTCGGCAAGTGCTCCGCCACCCACTTGGCTGCAGCCGCGGGGTACAGCGAAGTGCCGGCCTGCGTTGTCTGCACGGGGAAGTCCAGCATGTCAGCCATGCCATACTCGTTGTCCAGCAGCGACGTGAAGTCGTTGCCGCAGATGAGCGCCAGGTCCACGAGCTGCTCCACTTCCAGTCCAAGAGACTCGGCCATCAGCTCCGACGAGAAAACCCTCGCGCGCACCTTGGCCTCCCCTTCTTCGTCCTCATAGAAATTTAACTTCCCAAAGGGAATGTACTTGACGCCGCTCATGACCAAAAAGTCCGAGTCCTCAGCCAGCACGGCGTAGGCCTGGCCCGTCCTCACCAGCTCGCCCAGCTCCTCGTCCGCCTCGCGCCTGGCCGTCTGGATGCCGATGCCGTGCTTCTTGAGCACGCCGCGCAGCTTCTCTCTGGCGAACGGGAAGCGGCCGTTGGTCTGCAGCAGCGTCTTGGCCACGCGGTCCTTCTGGTGCGGGCTGGCGCTGGGGCTCGACTCTCTCGA
>JAIKVE010000061.1:0-35509 GCA_024679115.1 Phytophthora pistaciae | reverse complement strand
GTCCGTGGCTGCGGAGCTGGTGCAGGAGGTGCTCAAGGCCAACAGCTTCTTGGACGCCGCTGACGCCGCGGACGTGGCTTTTGCTCGCGAGCTGGCGCAGGTGGCGCAGCTGTCGGCGCAGATCAAGCAGCAGAGCGGCAAGACGCTGTACGTCGTGGGGGTCTCGGGACTGCAGGGCGACAAACAGAAGAGGGCGCAGCAGGCTGTGGCCACCACTGTTGCTGAGTTTTTGGCCCAGTTGATGAAGAAGTCGGAGATTGCAGCGGCTCAGGTGATGACGGGGAAGCTGCCGGCGGCTACGCAGCAGGTGGCCGCGCTCTCGCGTCGCGCGCGCAACAGGAAGCTGGTGTCGGGGCTCACCAATGAGGAGGACGACGAGGATGAGGAGGAGGATGAAGAGGAGAGTGACGCCAGCGACAGCGACAGTGATGAGAGTGACAGTGATGAAGATGAGGACGAGACGGTGGACCTGTCCGCGCGGAGCGGCAGCGTCTGGGACGACGTGGGCGACGACAACTCGACGTCCAAGACCAACGCGACGGCTGCTGGCGCCGTCTCCATGCCCGACATCGCCGAGTTCCAGATCATCCTGTGGACGTCGGTGCTGCTGGGCGCGATGCTGCTGATGGCGGTGCTGGCCATGGGCAACATGGACACGGGCCGCGACAGTCTGCTCTACGCCAAGTTCATCGCCGACGTGAATGGCCGCAAGACCAACTAAGCTTTTCAGTCTGCTATAGCTATAGCTGCGCCCATGTGGATGACCCTCGGAGTTGAACGGGAAGCAGCGGTATAGTGTCGGAGCGAGTAAACCCTTTAATATGCATCCTTTGCCCTTCAACGCCGGCGTCGCCAAGCTTATGCGTCATGACTGATCTTTTTGCAGTCTGACTGACTGGAGAGTCTCCTTGGATCCTGAGAGGACGCGCAGATAGATGAAGAACCTCCCGCGCGACGACGACAACGATGGAGATCGCCCCGAAGCTGCTGATGAAGAACCAGAGGTGACGACCGCACCGACGGCAGAGCAAGGTGCGTCCAAAGAAATGGGGAACCATGGAGTTGTGCACTTACAGACATATTTTGGCTCGCAGAAGACCATCGCCTGGCGGAATTTCAAGCACGGTGCGCGCAGATGAGAGAGGTAGGGGTGCACATGCTGGCTTTGTGTAAATGTTGATACGTGCTCAAAGGTGATTTTGAGCGATGTAGGACACGCAGCGTGAGCTCGCGCGGTTGGCTCAGCGCCGCGCGGATGTTCGAGCGCAAGTTGGCATCACCTCAGCGACGATGGAGCAGGTACACAAGCTTTGAGACGTGACACGGTGCCAAAGTGACAGACTGCTAACAATCTACACTATGTAGTGGAAGCAGGAGCACCAACAAATGCTGCGAGATGGAGGAGGCTCACAGTGATGAACTCAACTCACGCTCGCCTTGATAAATATAGTCGAGTTGCCTGCCGCCACCTTGAGGGAAGGTGTTGCTTTGTGTGTCTTTGGTTCATCTTTTCATAGTTCTTGGAGTCAGGGGGGATGCCTTCACGGCCGCAGAGTGAGCTGGATGCCGCCACCCAGGAGAAGATCACCGACCTGTTCGACAATGAAGCGATCTGGGACGCGGACGCCACGGACGGCTACATCGTGCAGCTCTTCCAGGAGCTCGAGGCCGCGGGCGCCAGCATCGTCACGCTCAAGGACCAAGGCTGGAACTCGCTGCTGCACGTGGCGTCGCTGTGGAATCGCCCCAAGATCATGGAGGAGCTCGTTCGACGCGGCGCGGCGCTGAACGAGAAGAACAAGAACGGACACACGCCGCTGGACCTGGCCATGCATTGGGGCCACTTCGACCTCGGCCAGCAGCTCCAGCACTACGGCGGCAAGCACACGTGCGAGAAGGAGCGCGACATCGCCATCTCCCAGCGAGATCTGGCGCAGCAGCAGCTCAAGAACTGCGAGTTGGAGTACGACCACGCCGTCAAGTCGCTCATGCAAGCCAAGCAGGAGCGAGAGCAGCTACGGATCGAGCGCGATCGTCTCGTAGTGCTGCGCGCGCAGGTGGTGGGAGACTGCACGGCGTTGAGCAAGCAGGTGGAGGAGTTCCGAGTTGCAGTCGAGTCACTCACTAAGGAGCGCGATACGCTGCACATCCAAGCGTCTCAACTGCAGAACGAGCTCGTGTGTGAGCAGACAGCGAGAAACAACGCCGTGCAGAGCTGGAGACTGGCCGAGAAGGTGATCGCCGAGCTGCAGCAGGTCCAGGAAGAGTGTCGAGAGCGAGAGGAGGAGGCGCTGCGTCTACGCAACGAAGCGATTCAAGACCGAGACGTGGCTCGTGAGCTCGCGAAGGAGGCGCAACTGGACCAAGGCATCGCCAAGCAGAATCAACTGGAGGTCGAGCGTGAGCGGGATCTGGCAGTTGAGCGGCTGCTAGCGGGGGAGGCGGAGATCGCCCACGACAAGGAGAAGTGGCGCAAGCGCATCGCCAAGACGGAGCTGGACCGCCGCAACATTCAGATCGAGATCGACCGACAGACAGAGCTGCTGCGCGGTGAGAACGCCAAGCTCGAGAAGACGGTGGCGACCCTCACGGTGGTCACCACTCGACAGCGAGCGGATCTGGAACGCAATCAACTCTCGATCCTAACGCTTGAGAAGCAGTTAACCCGACAGCAACACGAGCTGCTGACTTCAACTGAGCAAGGATCGAAGCTGAGAGAGCAGGTGGAGACTCTCCTCGAAGAGCGACGACAGGAGTATAAAGCGTGGCGAGCTCAGATGGAATCCAAACTCAAGCAGGAGACCGCGGACAGCCTCAAAACTATGCTGGAAGCGGCTATTTCAACGTGGAAATCGCTCCAAAGCTGCCAACAGGGGATGGCCACACTCGGTTCGGCTGCTATCGAGCACCATCCCGTGTCGCCCTCGCGTACTCCAGCCATCATGTCGACTATCTTTCAACACCAACGGCCGCACTCCAGCACGGCGAGTTTCACGTCCCCTGCCAATGCCAAGGCCGGGTTCCTGCCGTTTCTGCAGGAAACACCAGCCACGGGGCTCAAGACTTCAACGTCCACTCCAGTACTCCCCGAACCTTCGCATCTTTCGGCGCTGAAGGCCGATTCCCATTGCCCACTACTGACAAATTTCGCTGACCTGGAACAAACCATCAACTGCAGTCGCGAGCACGCGGAAACGGCCCTGCAGGATCTCAGTATCGCAACCACGTCCGAGCAGATCGTGCAGCTCTGTTCGTTCGTCCAGACGTTCGTGACGGACCTCGCAGCTTACATCGCGTCGAGTCTGCAACGTCTCAGGTTTGTTCGTCTTGCGTCAGTTTGGCTCAGCTATCAGTTGTTCTAGCTGGTCTAACGTAGATTTTGGTGGTGGTGGTTGTATTACTACTGTATCAGGAAGCAAACTCTAGCTCAGGAGAAGATGATCGAGCGGAAGGGCGAACTGATTCAGCGGTTCAATCACCACCGACAGGAAAAGGCAAAGCGGCAGAACCCTGCTCGATTCCGGGACTGTTCGGTGCGGCCATTGCTGTGAGATCCTGGGGAAACGTGGGTGCGAGAGGATTTGCTGTACGGATGTGACTGTTGTAGTGGCGATGCGATGGGGTGGGGCCCAGCGGGAAGCGCACCAAATTACAGATACTGTTCACTGGCCTGCACAGTTTGACAATTTCTTTGTCTTTACTAACGCACGCGACGGAACGAAGCTATGGCGAATGGAAGAAGGCTAACGCGTCCAACGTGGCGAGGCCGTCTCAGCTCCATCCCAAGACCGCAGAAGAGAAACCGCATTTCGACATTTCGTACGTCTGATGGAGTCAAAGCGGAGCAGCGCGTACATGTACTTTTCACCCAAGAGCAAGACGTCAACGATCTGTTGTACCGACGACGAGAATGTGGGGAATGCCACGTCAGAAGAGGGAAGGACCAAGTTCTTCGGAGCGAAGAGACTGTTGCTGTGTGTATGGGCTTGTGTCGGACTGGTGCCGTTGCTCCTGCAGGCTCGGAGTTACGCCAAGTTCACGACTCCGCACAAGATCATGCAGGACCTGGTCGTCCCCGAAGACGCAGCAGTCGAGACGACGAATCTCGACGGAATCTGCCCAGTCCAAGGACTCTTTGTAGCTCAAGCGTGGTGGAACGTTGCGCCCACTCACTACTACACTGTCCCAGTCGGGAGGATTTGCCAGTTCGTAGTACCGCAGTACAATATCCACGGATCGTATCTCCTTGGAACACACAAAGTGTCTCCGTCTCCCACGACTCCGGCAAGCTGCGTCAACGACAGCTATCCGTTCCACCACTACTTCTACCACGGCAGTATCGGCTTCTATGCGTTCTACGAGGAGGCATCGGGCACGTACTGCTCTACCGACCAGACAGCGTACGTGGAGCTGAACGGTCTTGGGACGTACGACAGCAATGGCGGCAATTTGGCGAAGGATACGGGCAACACGACGTACAGACGCTCCTATTGGTACGGCCTGTTGGGCGCTGTTTGGATTGTATATCGGGTGTTGCTGATCCGTCGGAGCTACATTTCGTGCAAGCGCTTCGGCCGCAAATGTGAGTGTTTGAAGGAGACACTCCGATTTACGGAGGCGGTTGTGTACGTTCAAGAGAGTCTGCGGCTATCGGCACATGGAGCGAGGAACTACCACCGCGCTGCGATCCTTTATCTCCTGGTCGAGGGGCTCATGAGCGACTTGTTCATGCTCATCGCGCAGGACGGACTGATAACGAAGATCCAGTACATTTCGCTGGGCTACAACTTGTCCGGGGTGCTCTCGATGCTGTTTGAAATGGTGGAGAGTATGAACTGGTTGAGTGAGAAGTGGCGCTGTTTGGTCAAGAGACTGCTGTTCAACTATGAGAGTGCGTTGGTAGGCGAGTTCTGTTGCGCTGCAGCGATGCAGTACTACCTCACATCGCTGAACCGGTCCAGTCTCAAGCACTCACAGCCAGCGGCCGAGGCTGTGTCCTACTACGTGTGGAGCTTGACGGGTCACGGTGTCATCGTGCTGGGTATCACCGCTGCTATCATATCGATTCGAGCCACTGGAGCCATTGTCGCCGTTCGCTGGCGTTTTGGATCGCTGAAGCTTTTCACGTCGCCATGTAGCGTTGATACTGTACTGGGGGTGCGGTCGAAGATGATCCTTCTGAGTGGTTACGTCTGGGACGGCGACGTACTTTGCTACCGAGCTGAAACTCTGAAGGGCTTCGGGATTATGAGCGTGGAGGAAGAAGACGCAACGCAGCTCCTCGCTCTTCACGAGTTGTGTTGGCTGGCAACTCCTCGGCAAAATCTGATCGTCATCGGCGAAGTCCATGGTTTACAAGTGCGACCGTGCATCGAGCGACCATGTTCTGGTGTTGTGAGCATGTTTGGCAAGGCGCTAGGCAGCCGGACAGGAGCGTGCGATGCTGCACCGATACAAAGTAAACAAACCTTTGCTCACGAAGTGCCATCGGACACAGAAGCGTAAGAAATACTACGTACTACTATCTAGTATGTCACTAAGGTAGGATGGCAAAAAAGTTGTTGTCGGACCCAAGGCGCAATTCTACCGTTGGCATGAGCACGACCCATATATAGAGAACTACACACGGCATGCGACTTTCGTGTAAGAAACTACGAAACTCGTTCGGGGATGTCTATGTCGGGCAATAGAAGAAGGACTAACGTTAAAACTGGCAAACCAGCTCCAGATCTCAAGTTTTTCGGTTGTGTAGCGAGTTCACCTGTTGCAGCATCATGCTACGAAGAAAAATTAGCGTTGCGTCTTGGTCTAAATGGTCTACTCTTTTGGCGGCTTTCAGTGAGTCGGATGTCGTACAGCAATATGGGTCACAAAAGTAAGGAATCCGATTTCGTGCGAGTCCGACGACAGGTAAACTACAAGAAGACAGTCCTTATCTAACTTTGGCATTAGGTCTTGTCTTGCATGCAGTCTGCACACAGTAGACCCCCCATTAGTCAAGATGATATAAGTCGGTCGTAGGTTTCACCCTGTAGTGTGGTGGCTCGTCCCTCCTCTGAGGAACACGAGCAGGATCTGCGGAACAGCGTCCAAGTCGTGATCGACTTGACGGAGTAGCTGGTGTGGCGAGCGGTGACGGAAGCGAGCCAGTGGGCTACCGTTACGCGCGACAGGAGATAGCAGTTGAAGTTGACGGCTGCAGAAGATCGCCAGGCGAGGTGACCTGCGAGCGAGACAGAGAACGAGTATGCAGAGAGGAGAGGCGACGTCGGAGGGCGAGTGTGAGGCCAGGAGGCCACGAGGAAGGAGATGAGGGCCCAAGGGGAGAGGTCCAAGTAGGCTAGGAGGCGCCGAGTGGATAGGATAGGGTAGATCGACGGGGGGTTAGCAGTAAGTGGGGGCAACGAGCTGCGGTCTGGCAGCTCGACCCCCAGTTGCGATTTGTTGCTGGATAGTAACGAGTCAAGACTTGTAATACACTCAGTTGCGCCGAAACGCGGGTTCCTGTGGCTTAGTACCAGGGAAGTGTCTTGCGACCAGGGAAGTGTCGGCTAGATAGAGGAGTAAGTGGCATAAGGTAAGCGATAGTGTCGGGCGGTGCACAGATGAGGGCGATGTATTGAGTAGGGTGGAGAGACCACGGAGAGAAGCCGTGGGGGCGCGAGGTGCATTCCTGACAGCATCTTGGCCGTGAAGAGCAGCGCTCTCGAGTGCTTGGGCTCGCCCGAGTGCCGTGACGGAGATGCTGTTCGACCTGTTTACATGTCCGGTGGGGGTCGCCTGTGGCTTGCCGGAGCCCAGGACGATTGTATTTCCCCTCCCAGGCGTCCCTATCCCCGACACGCCTGGTGAAGGGGCCAGTACCTGTCTGGTCGATCATTGTACTGCCTCGCACCTGCTGGCAGTCGGCGCTATACTGGCCTACCTAGGCGTGGACGCGACGACAACAACGGTGTAAGTTCGTCAGGGTGGACGCGTGCAATACTATGGGCGACCGGGCTGGATGGGACCTGGTCACCTATGAGGAACGCGGAACACTACGGGTAGTCGGGCTGGATGGGACCTGTCTACCTGTAGCAGGGGACGACCGGGCTGGGGATAGACCTGGGAGGAACCTGCAACCCTATTAATATTGCATGGGCTCGTGATCCATGAATATACCTTCCTACTTCGAAGTAGGCCATACCAGGTATAGCAACAAGGGGATCAATCATCTCCACAAAGTCCACCGTACACGTTCATTTGTGTAGTCGAAGGCTAAAACCATCTCGCTCCATGGAGTCGATCCGAAGCTTCAGTACTTTCGTCTCGCACAGGAGGTCCAGCGTTTACCACGTGAATGGGAGATACGTCGACAAAATCAAAGCGCTGAGTGACGAGACGACCCATTTCACGGTGAAGAGACTGCTGCTCTGTATCTGGATGGGTATCGGAGTAGTGCCTTTGATTCTGCAGGCTCGAAGTTACGCGAAGTTCATGGCACCGCACAAGATCACGCAGGACCTGGTCGTCCCCGACGACGCAGTAGTCAACACTACAAATGTCGACAGCCTCTGCCCAGTCGAAGGCCTCGTCATCGCTGGCGCGTGGTGGAACGTTGTGCCCACACACTACTCCACCACTCAGGACGGAAGAGTCTGCCACTTCGTGGTGCCGCAGTACAACATCCACGGAGCTTACCTTCTTGGATCCATGCGAGTATCTCCATCCCCCCACAACACCGGTGAGCTGCGTCGACGAGACCTTGGAGTTCCACCACTACTTCTATCACGGGAGTATCGGCTACTATGCGTTTTACGAGGAAGCATCGGGTACGTACTGCTTGATCGATCAGACGGCGTATGTGGAGGTGAACGGGCTTGGAACGGACGACAGCAATGGCCCACATTTGGCGGAAGATACCGGGGATACGACGTACAGACGCTCGTACTGGTACGGCTTGTTCGGGGCGATCTGGATTGCCTATCGGACGATGCTGATGCGCCGGAGCTTCGTTTCTTGCAAGCGATTCGGACGACGCAGCGACATCATGCAGCAGAAAATGCGCTTCAAAGACCCCGTGGTGTACGTCCAGGAGAGTCTGCGACTGTCGGCACATGGAGCGAGGTACTACCACCGCGCTGCGATCCTTTACCTTCTGGTCGAGGGGCTCATGAGCGACTTGTTCATGCTCATCGCGCAGGACGGCTTCATCGCCAAGATCCAGTATATCTCGCTGGGATACAACTTGTCTGGGATTCTCTCGATGCTGTTTGAGATTGTGGAGAGCTTGAACTGGCTGAGTGAGAAGTGGCGCTGCTTCGTCAAGCGGCTGCTCTTCAACTACGAGACGGCCTTCGTCGGAGAGTTCTGCTGTGCAGCAGCCATGCAGTTCTACCTCACGCTGTTGAACCGCTCCAGTCTGAAACACACCCACCCAGCAGCAGAAGCTGTGTCGTACTACGTGTGGAGTTTGATGGGTCACGGCGTCATTGTCTTCGGTATTGTCGCCGCCATTCTATCCATTCGAGCTGCAGGAGCCATCATTGCCGTCAAATACACCTTCGGGTCACTGAAGCTCTTCACGTCGCCATGCAGTGTCGACACTGCTCTAGGCGCTCGCTCCAAGATGATTCTCCTCGTCGGGTACGTCTGGGAGAACGACACACTTTGCTACAAAGTGGAGACTCAAGTCCTTCGGGATCATGAGCATGGAGGAGGAAGACGACCGGCAGTTCCTCGTCCTCCACAAACTCCGTTGGCTGGCGATTCCGCGGCAGGATATGATCGTCATCGGAGAAGTCCACGGATATCGAGTCCAACGTTGCACTGAACGGCCCTGTGCTGGCATCGTGAGCGTGTTCGAAACCACGCTAGGAGGCCCGACGGAGGCAGCACACAACGGAACCCAAGCAACAGTGACGAAACAAGTGTTTGGGCGTCAAATGCCATATCTGCAGACACCAGTGGCAGTCGACGAGGCCTACGAACCAAATGGCAAATAGATAAGTGCATAATACAGAAAATAACACAAAGATTCCATGAATGGCATCTCTCACCTCTGAACAGCACGTACTGTGGGCACAAAACTGACCAAGTTCGTGGCCGAAATAGCACCTTGGCAACGAAACGACTTGCCATCGCTCAGTTGCTTTGCTTCCTCCACTTGTACGCTCAGGCAGAGTCAAGTCACTCACTCAACAATGCCTGCTCCGCTGACCTCCGAGATGTCCCGGCGAAGCTTGAGGGAGCGCGGATACCCCGCAACGGGGTTCTTGTCACGATTTCGGCTCTTTCAGGGGATTCCGAGCCACTACCCGCTGCGGACTCGAGTGCGCATGAAGCTCAAGTTCTCCAAGCTCGGGACGGCGTGGGAGATATTCCAGACGGTATTTGCTCTGCTGGTGTCGGCCGCGTACGTAGTTCAGACATACGAGCCGCACGATGAAGGCCAGGTGCCTACATTCGACACGACCTCCATGATCGTCTTCGCCTCGGACTATTTCCTCAACCTCTACTGCTGCGAGAATCGGTGGCAGTTCGTCTTCAGCGTGAACGGAGTCATGGACGCGCTCACGATCTTCCCGGCGCTCGTGGATCAGTTCGGCACGGGCTACGGCAAGTCCTTGCCCTTCATCCGCTTCGTCCGAGTCATGCGCATGCTCCGACTCATCCGCGTCGTGCGCGTGGCTGGGTCCCAAACAGTGTCCGCCGTACAGAAGCAAGTATACACGATCATCCTCCTGACGACGTGCTTGATCTTCGTAGCTGCCGGTATCTTCCACGCTGTTGAAGGGAACGAAGGCGCCCAGCCAGATCTGACGTTCGGTGAGGCTCTGTACTTCATCGTGGTCACCATTGCCACCGTCGGCTACGGTGACATCGTGCCGGTCACGTCTGGTGGTCGTGCAGTGGCTCTGGGAGTCATCATTGTGTCGTTCACCATGATTCCGACCGAAATCTCCCGCCTGACTCACCTCATGGCGCTGCAATCACACTTCCGAACGACGTACCATCCGTCGGTGGGGAAGCCGCACATCTTGGTCGTCGGTCACGTCATGGAGCCCCGCTGTCTGCTGAATTTCTTCCGAGAGTTTTACCACCCAGATCGCGCCCTGGGATCGATGAACTCGTTCGCCGGCCCAGCAGGAACACAACACGAGATCGACCCGTCGATAGTCGAGCTCCCTTGTGTGATTGTCGGTCCGAAGGAGCCCACAGAGGAGATCATCACCTTGTTAGATCATCCTGTTCTCCAGAATCGAGTGACTTACATCAAGGGATCAGTGATGAGTGAAGAGGACATGTGTCGAGTTGGTGCCGATGCTGCGCGGGCGTGTTTCGTCCTCGCCTCCAAAGCAGCACCAAATACCAAACAGACGGACGCCGAGACGGTCATGCGCTTGCTCGCCATTCGCAACTACAACCCGGACCTGCCAGTGTACACCCAGATTGTTAGTCCTGTCTTCTTGGACTACATCAACGGCGTGGACGCGGATCAATTGCTGTGCTTGGACCAGATCAAGATCAGTCTGCTAGCCAAGAGCTGCCTCTGCCCAGGACTCGTGACTCTCATCAGCAATTTGTTCCGGTCCACGACTCTGGTCAACCGGCAGACGCTCACGAGCTGGGAACAGGAGTACGCTGAAGGAATGGCTCTGGAAATCTACGCCACCACGCTGCCGTCGGTGTTTCACGGTCTCACATTCAGCCAGGCGTGTGAACTTCTCTACAAAATCTCGTATGGAGAGGTCATCCTGCTAGCAGTGTACGAACAACCAAGCAACGCGTCATCCTCGTCGGCATTGAAGAAATCCCCCACCAACCCAAAAGCGACGCCACAGCTCCGCAGATGTTCGTGGATGCACCAAGTGGAGCACCCCGCGCAGATGCTCAGCAACCCGGGCAGCTCAGTGATCATGCGTCCAGGTCAATTGGTCTACGTGATGAGCGAGAGTAAAAGGCTCACACTTACGAGTTCCATCTCCAACGAACTCAAGGCCTGGCTAGCCAAGGGGAACGTGCTGCCAACGCGAGGGGTGAAATATAACGCGATGCTGAAGCATTCCCCTCCGAAACAGGGCATCTCGCGGCTGACAAGACAATACAGCGTCGCAGAATCAGGAGAGCTCAGGGTGGTGGAGGAAATGTTCATCCAAGAGGCCAGGTACCCGTCCTCGGGCGAAAGCATCCGCAACCACATCATCGTCGTCTCGGACCTCGACATAACCTCCACGGTAGCGTTCGCGCAAATGCTTCGTCTGGAGCGCCACGTACCGGGTAGTAGCGACTATCACCCCATCATCTTCCTGTCGTGGTCTTCATCCAAGAGCGCGGCCGCCACTTGTCGTGAGCTCCGCGAATTCGACGACATTTTCGTCATGCTGGCAACTGGAGACTCCAAGCGGGAGCTGCTTCGCGCGAACATCCTCGACGCCAGCCGCTGCGTTGTACTCGCCGACAAGTCCAATATTCAGGACGTTGACGGTGAAGCTGTTGACAGCCAGACGATTTTCCATTACTTGGCCGTGTTGTCGATCCAGGCAGAGTATGGTATGGACACCACCTCGGGTCTTATGCCTATGGTCGAGCTCAACATGCCTCGGACGATGCAAATCCTCGACTCCACACTGAAGAAGCGGACAGCCACGTCGTATCAGCACCGACAAGAACTCGACTCCCTTGTGATGGCCACTGCTCCAATCTGCACTGTGGGTGTTGTGCCGTCAAACTTATCCTTCAACCTGTCAGAGCAACGCGTCACCGACGACGCCAGCGATTTTAAGCGAAAAATCGGCAAGGCAAACGTTGTCAAGAACATCTACCTGCGTGGAGCGGACAACATCATCAGCCTCGACCAGCAAGTCAAGTTGAGCAAGCGGATCAACACCAAACGCACACTCATCCGGCGGGAGCTGGAGTCCACGCGACGGCATTACTTCGATGTACGCAGATCGGCCCTGCTGCCGTTCTTCGCGGCAGGCTACGGCTTCTCGGACGACATCTTCGACAACATGCTGTGCCAGAGCTTCTTCACGCCGGGGCTGATCCGCTTGATCTACGAGCTCCTGTTCTCCGAGAACGGCCGCCCCGCGGCTCTATCAGGAGACGACAAACACTTTTCCACGTGCACCGCGAGCTCGATAGTGCAGATCCCAGTGCCGTCCAAGTTCGTCCAGAGAACCTTCGGCGAGCTCTTCCTGCAACTGCTCTCCACCAAGGAAATCGTCGCCATCGGCTTGTACCGCGGCACTGGAACCCCGTTTCAGTTGCCCTACGTAGCCACCGGCCCCGACAGCGACACAGTTCTGGCCGAAGACGACTTGGTGTTTGTCCTGGCACATCCAGATGCCCTCAAGTCCACAAAGCGACCACGACAGCAACACGAGTCCGATCCGGTCGCAGGAGAGTCGAGCCACAACCACGTCAAATTCCACGAAAGGGAGGATACTACTGCACCGGCTGAAGCGAAGGAATCGCCCGAGACGCCGTTGCCGCCGTTGCCACAGAACCCGAAGGGGCCTGCACTCGTTCGAGGAAACTTCAACTAGCAATGAATCACTGCCAATAGAGGCTGTAATATCCACACGGAAACTTAATGACCCCGTCGATCCACATTAATCTTGGACTGCTGGAGCTACCCGCTGTAGGTCCAATGCCTCTTTAAGAGTGTAATTCAGCAGCAGCATTCAGCAGCAGGCAAGGTGACCTCTCGACCGATAGCAGCAGCGAGCACAGCTCCGACGCCCGACGCGCAGCCCAGTGGCCAACAATACGTTATACAAGACCAGGTTGTGCATCGCGCCAGCGCAGGATCTCGACGGACCCGTTGCTGTCTTGGCTCCCAGGGCGATCTGCAGGTGCTCGGCAGCTTGAAGCCCCGTCATTTTGGGTCTTTCAACCAAATGGTGTGGAGTACGTAAATCCGAGTGAATGTTTTTGTGACGGACCATTTTGGTTTTGAGGCGGAGCAGAGTTTGAGTTGCAAGACGACGATGAACAAGGGCAAGGCGGTGATCCTGGGCTTCGGCGTCACGCTGGTGGGCGTCGCAGGTGCGCTCCATCGTTCATGACATGCACACACTAAGCCTGTAGTAACACTAAATAATACTCTGTCTATTGACTGCTGGCTAAGCAGGCGCGCTGGGCATCTACCTGCCGCGGTACAGCTCCATGGCGCAGCAGGGCAGGGAGCGCACGTCGAGACGCCGCGAGGCCGTGGAGAAGGGCGAGGCGGCGCCCGAGCCGGAGAAGCCGTCGTCCTCCATGTGGAAGAACATGGACAAGAAGCGGCGCGGCGAGTAGAGAGGCGATAGACAGTGAGAGAAGACCCATAAACCCATAAATTCGGTCACACGCGGCTGCTGTTGGCGTCGATGGAGCGCACTTTGGCGATCACGCGCTTGGGGATGGCGCCCAGTTCGCTGTTGGCCACGTAGCGGCCGCCCTGCAGGATCTGAGCACGCAAACAGAAGGGGTGTTGATATAGTCTAGGAGCAGATTGGGAAGGAAATGAAGCCACTTACGGTGCCAACTTTGAGCACGCTGTCGCAGTGCGCGAGCTTGCCGACGGACGGGAGGCAGAGCGTGGCTGCGGCGCACACTTTCTTGCCGAAATAGGAGGCCGAGCCGCTGGGCCCGAGGAAGAAGAAGGACGAGCGCAGGTCCGGGCTTGCAGTCCCAGCCCCGCGGTACACCCAGCGCATGAACCAGCCCGGTAAGGCCCCCTCCTGCAGTAACGAAGTGGTGTTAGCAGTGCAATTGGTGGGGGTTATGTAGGTGGAAGAGGTTGCAGCGTACGGCTTCAGCGGGCTGGCCGATGTTCTGGATCTCCTTGACGACCGCTACGAGGTCCCACATGGTCGTGAAGCGCGCGGGGAGGAGGATGTCCTGCATCACGTGGTCTCCAAAGTAGCAGATGCGCTGTATTGTGTGGGGGTCAGCGTGTGCTGGGGAGTTGTTAGTAAGATTGAAGCGTACCTGGTCTTTCTCGATGGTCAGGTGAGTCGAGGTCGGTCTGCGCGCGTTCTCGCTGAAGAAGGTCTTGAGCGTCTTGACGTTGCCGTGCGCGTAAATCTTGCGGCGGTGCAGCGTCTTGACCACTTTTTTCGGGGTGCGGCCTCCTACTGACTCGCCGTTTGCTACGCCTTCGACGTTCAGTTCCTGCAGCAAACCAGCACGTTAGCAATGACCGCTTCAGGCATGGGCGTGATCGTGGCGTACCGAGAAGAATGTGTCGTTGAACTGGTCGAAGAAGACCTCCTTGTTGGCCTCCGTGACCACGAGATCGAAGTAGTTGAGCCAGTTGCGCCCCACCGCGAACTGCATCACCGTGTTGCAATGCGTCCACGACCCGTTAGTCAGGATGAAGAGCTGCTTGCCGAGATTGGTCTTGAGGATCTCAAGCAGCGTCACGATGTCGGCATTCGGCTGGATCAGCAGATCTGGAGACGTGGTAATTGTCTTCCAGAAAGCTCCAGCGTAGAACGATCGCGCAGCCTTGAGGGCGAAGCCGCTAAGGGACACATACACTGCCTTGTTCGGTAGGAAGGGGTCGTTCGGGTTGCCCTGAGGCTGGTCAACGATATCCGGGACGAGATACAGCGTTGCTCCGAGCTCCTCCATGACAATCTATCGACAAGCAAGGATCAATACTCGAGTCCTGAGAACAAAAACTTTCAGAATTAGAGCACTTACCACTCCCGAGTCGAAGGCATCGACGATCCAGGCGTACAGAGGGGCGTAGATGATGTCTGCAGCTGTGTGGAGATGTATCAGTTTTGATGAACCACCCAGCAATCCGCTGATGTTGTCATCTTTGGTTACGGTATCGCCGTACAGCACGCTGACGCTGTAGTACGAGATCTCATGGGAACCATGGTAGGCGCGCTGGATAGAACCATCCTCCCCTACATGCAAGAAGTTACCACGAGCTGTATCCACGACGATTCCGCGCTGAGCGATTGAAGGTAACCATTCCGCCGGAGGAACAGTGCGGAGACCTGGGAAGTTCTTCTGCAGCTCCTTGGTAGCTTGGGTGAAGCTCGTCCGCAGCAGATACGGGAGGCGATACTCCACGAGCGTGTGATCCACGTCGAACCCGATCCACGAGTAGCGCGAGTGGTGGAAGATATCGCGTTGGTGTTGGTTCAGCAGTGGCTCGTAGATGTCTCGTTGGCGAGCTATCGTGACAGCTTTGAGCCGCATGCGCGAGGTGTTCTCCACGTACAAGTCCAAGAACGTCTGCGTGTGCATACTCACGCACTTGGCCCAGAAGGCTTCGAGCTTGTCGTTCGTCAGCCAGTCGGTGTGTGGCTGCTTGATACACGCGACGAACTCGGTGCTCGTTTTGGTCTGCAGCAACGCCTCCCTTCGCCACGCCAGGTAGGCCTATTCCTCGCATCACAACCCTGTCAGTATCAATACGAACTGTTGTTGTATTGCTGCTACCTAGTTTCTTACCAGCATGGCTGACACGAGTGCGGCATAGCCTCGAACAAGCACGAGGTCGAGGAAGCGTACACGCAGCACGAGTGGTAGCGTGTCGGAAATGAAGACCTGGAACAGCATCCAGACGACGTATCGGTCGACGCCGATCGAGATCATGTGCTTGTAGACACTCGGATCACGCAATTGGATGCACGACTCCAAGACGTCGGTGTAGATGGCGTACGACTCGGCCCCAGTAGGGATACCAGTGCTCGATATATATAGTTAATCGTCGGCAGCATCCCTGACACACGCATACTCTCACACGCAGCAACATAGACTTCGAGCCGAGCCTTTGTCGGGCTTTCCGACCCCTCATTCGCCGCATGTAGTTCCAGAAAGGAACTGGTGAAACAGGTTAACTAACGTGTATGCGTGCTTGACAATTGATACAGGTTTGTCCGTGCTGTCGGAATTCCATTGAGATATCTTATCAACACTCCTCAAGATCGTCATCTTCAGCCATTTCGCTGATCTCATCGCCGGGCACCGCAGACCAGAAGAACCCGAGCGCTTCCAGCTGCAAGCGGTCGATCTCAATGAAGTCTGCGAATCGCTTCCTTCTCACGGGGTTTGTAGCCAACTCCCCGAGCTTCAACCCGCGCGATGCCTCTGGCCACGGGTCTTCCGATGGCGCCACGAAGTCAGCAGAGACGTCGGCATTCCCAAACGCGAGCACGTACGTCGTCAACGCAGGCATCACGCCGTACTCCCACTTGGCCGCGGACACGTTCCACACAAACCCGATCTGCTCTAGCTTGTCAAAGTCCCGCGCAACTTGTCGGAAGAAGTCGCCTCGGTTGCGGATATTCTGCGCGATGTAGCCAAGTCGAATGCCCCACGTGGACTGCGGCCACGGGTCCTCTTCCGGCACGGTAAAGAGTGCGGCGATGTTGCAGTCCCCGTAGACTCGATGGTACGTCTCGAAAGCTGGCAGGATGGTCTCCTGCCACTTCTGGTCGTTGCTGTTGAGGTAGAAGCCCAACTTCTCCAGCTCCTTCCTGTCACGGTCCACGTAGTCGGAGAACGCCGAGATGGCTCGAATGCGGTTCACCATTGCTCCAAGGCGAAACCCTCGCAGACCTTCCGGGCACTCATTCTCCTCGTCTTCGCCTTCACCAACCACGAAATTCTGGGGAACGTCACAGTGACCATAGAGCACTTGATACCTTCTGAGTGCTGGCATGAACATGACGTCCCAATTGTAGTCCGCCACCACCCAGACGAAGCCAATGTCGTCGAGGTCCTGAATCTGGTATTTCTCCAACGTTTCCTTCTTCTGACGTAAGAAATTGACATGAGAGCCCAATTTGAAGCCCCACGTGGGCTTCGGCCACTGTGGATCCCCCTCGGGCACCACAAAGTTTCGTTTCACCAGTAGATCGCCCTCAGTCTTCTTGTAATTTTTCAGTGCGGAAAGTGAGACTTGTTCCCACTGGAAGGGCTTCCAGTCCTGAATTTTGGGGAACCCAACGGCATCCAATTGGTGACGCGTTTCCTCGAGCTCTGGAGAGGTTTTGCCGCTTGAAATGTCCACGAACTTGCGGATCTCGCGCCCCAAATTGAGGCCGCGCGCGTCTTCCGGCCAGGCAGAAGTGCCTCCGTTCTGGGGCTCATTCTGGGGCACTTGGAAGGTGTAGGGCACCAGAAAATGGTCGTTCTGCTCATGGAAGACCCGCAGAGCAGCCGCCAGCGACGAGAAGCGCTCGGGGCGTCGTCTGGAGCTCAGGAAGCGACGTGCACCGGAGACCAGTTGCCGCATAGTCTTTCAATTGGAAACTGCCGTAGTAATCGAGATGTGATTCGGTAATGTAATGTGAAATTTGGGAGATTAATTTAAGCGAATCAGATGCGGTTGCTGTTGCAGCCAAAATCACACGTTTTTTTTACATTGCCTTATCGGATAGTCAAAGTACACGATGAAGTCCGCCAATAGACCTCCAGGTTATAAACCGATCACTGCACTCAGAACTGCCGAAGTGCGCCCTGCAACGTTAATTTTGGAGGGTGTGAAAGAAACAACGCCTGTGATGGGCGGTGTGCGTAGCGCACGGACTAAAAAAAACAGGACCAAGCATGGTCACATCTCGCTCTGCCCGATAGGGTTAAGCTCTGCAGGATAGGTTTATTGGGTTTAGGTAGGGCAACATATTTCCGGACCTACTGTTTACACTGTCAGAACTTCAAAAACCAAAACTGTACTGCCGGCACCAGGTACGTTCGATTGCCACCGAGAAGACCTGCGGGCCACAGCTCTTCTGCAACAACCACTCTGGCTGGGCAGCCTGCACTCCAATCCGGAATCGCCAGCTTTTTATTTTTACCAATAGCGAAGGCAAAACAAGACAAGATCCACCTAATCACTACGAGGGGGAAAGAGGAGAACACTGGGCTGGCAGCACATTCGCTTTTGCAACCACCGATCTCAACGCTGAACCGCTCGCTCCTACAGTATGGCCCACCACCCCCGTCACCCCTGGCTGCTACTGGCTTCGGCGACACCGCCAAGCGACGGCAATTGCTGGCTGAGTTCAAGAAGTACAAAACAGGCATGAGCGACCTGACGCCGTGCTTCGTCTGCATACTGCCAGCGCCTCACTTCATACGTCTACAACGCCTGCTAGATGACTGTAAGGCCTGCACCGACATCTCGACAGCCTCCACGTGTCTATGTCCAACTACTGGGGGTGATGGCGATAGAAGAAGGCTACGGCCACTGCACGCCCGCCCGAGCGCCTCGCAAGCCAGTTCTAACGCCGTCAATGAAAGAGGTCGTGACGGATTGGGCCGCCCAAGCGAATCTACAATGCGCTTCAGCCTCGGTTCAGTTTCACCAAGCGTACAGCTCCCTCTCTAGCCACGGTGCAGCGCTTCGCGCACTGTCACGTGATAGGACGACTGAACGGGGGCGATCATCTCGATGCTGTTCGGCAAAAGATCAAGGATAGAGGGTTTACGGGCCAAGAAAAAGAAACGACCGCGTTCACGTTATCCTGGGACTGCTGGCACAGGCGTATCTGTCTGTAGCGGGAAAACCACGGCGAGTCCGCTATGGGATGAGCAATGCTGACGCAGCCCAGTGGAGCGCGGTTGACGAGGTGTTTGGGGAGTGCAGTTGCTCGTGTACTACTTTCATGTGGCAAAGAAGATTTACGAGAAAACACGCCACCTGCCATTGCTGTGTCGGCTATAGAAGCCATACACAAGATGCACTTTGCCGCCAGCGAAGCGGCCTACCAGAAAGTGCTCGAAGAAGCTCAAGAAAAGTGGTCCAAGAGTCCAGAGCTGAAGCGATTCTCACAGTACTTGTCTAAAGTCTGGTTCATCCAACGGTTCTGGCGATGGCAGTGCTTCCATACGCCTAGTGGGTTCGCCACGACAAATAACCCGTGCGAGACCTACAACGCCATGATCAAGCGAGACGTGTTTCTACGCAGAAAGCTGAAGGTGGGGGCGTTAATCCCTCAGCTACTGTTGCTGTGCGAGAGCGAAGCCGTACCGCATGACCGTTTGCTGTTGTACCTGAAGCTGATGCACGCCTTCTGTGACGCGTGCGGGCTCTGAATCCTGGTCTTCTCGAACAGACGTCAGCAGCGCGATGCACCGTAGCCTCCCTACTCGTAATTACCCCGGAAGAAGATCCGCAAGATGTGGTTCATGTGATTAGCCGGGCCTAGCCGCTCGTGCAGGACGAGATACGCCGACGGGCCGTTGAAGACCTAACTGTTACTGCGCGACGAAACAAACTGACAGCTGCGATGGAGACTTTTAGGCATGCCCACATCGGGGTAGCGTCTCAACATGAAGACGGGTGAGTCTCAATGCCCTATCGCGAACAAACACGGTTGTTGCATCCATTCTCGCTATGCTTTGGAATGCCGTGGTGCCATCGACAGCAAGGACGAGCGACGTTAGTAAGCCGCGGCCCCACGGCCCGGAAGAGTGGAAAGCGTAAGGTAGGTCGCTTGCAGGACAGCGGTGCTGCGCTTGTCATGGACTAGCTAGGTGGTGAATGCCATGTAATACAGTCGTATACTCCATATCGAAGTTGTCTGGGTGATGTCATTTCTGACCTATTGGGGGCCGTCAGAAAATCACGCAAATCGCAAATTCGACAAACGCAAAATCCGTAGCAAATCGAGGGATAGGGGACACAAAACCGCTCGTATTTTGCTGAGACGATTTTGCGGTCTCCGCAAAATACGACGACGTAACCTCAAATAGCGACGTCCAACCAAAGTTGACTGGACTCCGTTTGCTTCCTGTTTCGCCTGGCAGCTTCAGGTTCATTATCGCAGAGACCCTGTACATGCTGGGGCTTGTCGAGAAGATCCTACCGTTCGGCTCAAACCAGTGGAACGCCGTCCAGTTGCAGTACAACACTGGGCTGCCTAACGGCTTTACTGCCCGCGATGCGAACTCCATCAAGAGGAAGTTCTACGCACTCAAGAACACGCGCAAGCCAACAGGTGACCCTAACTGTCCTGCAGACGTCGTGCAAGCTAAGCGCGTCTATCGCCTCATCGAGGGGCGCTGCGGCGTGTTGGTGATGGACGACACGGGCGAGTCCTGTCTGTCATCGTTGCCAGCCCCGTCTGATGGTGCAGTCACTGCATCTCAGACGGCACCTGCTTCTGAAGTCACTGCGTCGCAGCCGTCGACAGCTCCTGCAGCAGTGTCTACCCTTCAGAGCCCAAGCAGCAGTACCAGCGTCAACGCAGTAGCTGCCTCAAACACGAATACGGTAAGCATACTCCCCTTAATTGTTCACTGTTTTGTACTAAACTTAAGTCTAATCCCAATATCATTTACAGGCCCCACCAAATGCGTCGCTGGCTGGTATCAACCGCACCGGAAGGACTCCATCTGAGCTGGAGCAGCTTGGATTGCAGATTGAAGCAGGAACAACTGAGCTGCTGTCTGAGTCTGCGCGTAAACGGCGTAGGGTCGACCGAATGCTGGACAGGCTTGAGTCCGAGGGCAGCACGGACTGGGGTGCGATTCTCGGAGCGATTGACGAACGGGCTGCTACGCGTGAGGCGGAATAACGTCAAGAGCGAGATGCCCAGCGCCGCCTCGAAGAGAAGAGACGCGAGGAGCGCGAGCAACGCCGCGAAGAACAGCGCGAAGAGCGCGAGAGACTGCGTGAGGAACGCTTTTTGGCTCTTATTGCTGCGATTACTAAGAAGCAAGAGTAGCTGCAGGCTAAAACAGAAGCAAGTCAAAGATAGCTTTATTATTACATAAAGACTGACCTAATCTGACTAATGCCCGTTTGGCGAATCCGAAAATTGAAGAGCCGATAGATGTTGTTGATACGCCTTCCTCGCTTGATAGGATCAAAAGGCAACGGCAATTGCAGTTGCCGGTAACATTGGGGGGCGCTTCCCATGCCCCACTCCGCTGCCTGTCGTAGCGACGTTGTCGCGTTGCTCATTGCAAGCATACCCAGCCGACACTTTACGGGGGCACGTTTCTAGATCACCGTACTTGACCGGCGTAATAATACACCCGCGCATCCCCTTGGACACTGGAAACGCTGTATCAGCAGCAACACCGGTCCCTTGAACAGTCATACCGGGATCGGCAAGTTTCTCTTGCAGGGCAAAGCTTATCTCCCCGTCGTTCCATGAACCGGGGCAGTTATGCTTTGCCCACACAAGAGTCCCATCACAGCCATAACAAAGTGTGCCAGTCACAAGTACCGAATGTAGCCAACCTAAAATCATATCGCATGCATACATGTTAGTCGACAGAAAATAAATATCTATACCAGCGTGATTCATACCGTTGTAGTGCGCATTTTGCAAGTCGACGTCCGGTGGCTCCTGAACTCGATAGTTCTTTCCATCAACAAATCCCCATACACCCTCTACCAACTCGATAGTTCTTTCCATCAACAAATCCCCATACACCCTCTACCAAAGGCTCGCGCGCTTGAACTGCTGCCGCCCACGCGACTTGCGTCTGCTTGGTAGGGTAGCGAACAGCAGCATCAGGAAGCTCATTAAACGCTAGCTCCAGCGCAATTTCAGCCCTTGCCAGCACACTTGACAAAGTAGCTGGCGGAATACCGAATATTTCACACAGTGTCTTCTGTTCTACAGCTGCGGTGTAGAAGTGCAGCACACAACCTAGCACCGCATGCAGGAAACGAAGTTTTGGCGGGCGTCCGCGCTGCCCGGGCGTCCACTTGAGCTGGTAGAACTTGGCAAACTTCGCTAGAAGTAACTCGAACGCCGTGGGTGGTAGGGATACGGCAGCTATAAAGCTACCAGGAAGCTTTTCGTCGTAGAGTTGCTGCCACGCGGATTGGAGCGGGTCCTGCAGACTCGCTACGGTAAGATAGTGTCTCTCCTTGATAGTGCCTCTGATTAGAAGCAGGAGCAGCGCTCGTCTGCGCCGTTGTTGGTGTGCGGAAGCTTTTGTCGCGACGACAGCCATCACATCCATCGGAGTAATGCGAACCACATGAACACCAGAGCCAAGCATATTATGTGTAATACTGGTAAATAGCGATAATTTTGTGTCGTTTATGAGGCCCCTCATGCTGTAGCCATCTCGCAGATGCAGGCACAAATGCAGGCGTAGGCACGCGCAAAATCGCTCTCAAACTGCGACGAAAACTGATTTGCGTGATTTTCTGAAGGCCCCCATTCCGTCGTAAGCTCTTTGCAATACTTATTAAATACAGCTAATTACCACGTGCATGTCAGTCGTGTCGAGGCTGCGCCACAAAATTTTGTAGATGTTGCCCCGCCATTCCGCTGTAACTATCAAAATCGCATGTACCTAAAGCTACCTTGCCTTATTCGGTCTATACGTCTTCGCGAAAAATCCGCTTAGATTTCTTACAGTTGCAAGAAATCTAAGCGGATTTTTACATTGCCTAAACGCCCAACTTTGAGGTCGCGGCTGTGGTATGACTGTGAAAAACCCAGCAATTTCGTTAAACGTACTGAAGACGAATTGTATAACTATGTGGCATTTTTCATTCTATAGGATAACGTGTTGAGATCTTTGGAATGTCATCCAGGTTATTAGACATCGCATTCCAACATTTGCGTCGACTCATCAACACGATTATCTACTTCTAAAAGTCTATATAAATTTAAAATATTTTTTTATTTTTAAAACGTAAAAAAATGGTATTTCAAAAAGGTAAAATCCCGGACAAATTTTCTTAGAAACTGAATTATTTAAATATTTTTTAAATTTGAATTTAAAAGTAACCAAGATACTTATACTGAAATAGGTATTATAAGTATGATTTATTATTTTGATAATCCAACTTTAAACCGTTTTTTTAGTAACAATTTTTCGTTTTTTAATAATAATCCTTTTCCTTTATTAATTTTTTTTTAAAATAAATTAGGAAATACTTCTTTGATAGGATTTGAACCTACAACCTAATGGTTAAACGGAGTCTGTGCGATAAGTAGCAGATTGCCTAAATGACATACGTTTACTGGTAATATTCGTTCTAAGAAACAGGTTGAACTAATGTCCTCTTACTACAGTTGCTTTAACATGTGACGATTGCGATTGACCGCTGCAATGTATTCATTACTTCGATATGTTATCGGGCTACGGATGATATCTACCATTAGAGTCACACTCTACTTTTTTCCGTATGCACATAAGTTACCCAGCTAATCTTTTCTATACAATCGTGTGTCCATGTGTCTCCAATATACTTCCACACAACAAATACGTCCAAGTTCTTATTTGTTTGACCGGGGCTGCGCAGCAAAAGAACACCTTCTTTATTTTTATCGTTTCAGATACTAAATCCGACACCTCGGCATTGTCGGATTTAGTATCTGAAACGATAAAAATAAAGAAGGTGTTCTTTTTAGTATCTACTCGTCGCTACTGGCCTCGCTAGCCTCGCCAATTGCCGCCAGCGCCTTTAATCGCTTAGCGTCACGCATGCGCAGCATCTTTATCTCCATCTTGTTCCTCTTGGTCCACTTGGCGTTCGCTGCCGACTGTGCGGAGATAGAAGCGTCCGATCGATCTTGGCACTCGCTGCGGGAAACGCTTCTTCTCTTCTTCGTAGTTGCTGTCATCCCAGCCACGGCCCTCCATCACGCAAAAAGCTTAGAGAACTAGCGCCCACGCTCCCCTTTAACTATGCTGACTTCCAGAAGGGAGGCGAGCTGCGTAGTGGTAGGATCCAGCGCTGTCGGTAGCACAGACAACCATATTCCCCGAGATTGTACCCCACTTCATGTTCTCAGGCGGCTCGGTCTTGAACACCAGTAGGTCCGCGTGAGGAACCAGGGTACTCAAGTAGACGACATTCCCCGGTCACTGGACTACGACGCACGACTTGGTAGTTTTCAACATCTTGTTCATCGTATTTTCACCATTCGAGAAGTTAAACTTGTTCTAGGCGCACTCCGGTGTCCTGTAGAACGCCCAAATCTTGAACGTATGCGTCAGCCTTGATGGAATGAAGGAGCCAAAGCGTCCATGATCGATGTGAATAGGGGATTCGCGATTACCACTTTGCGGCCATGCCTCGAACGAGTACATGTAAGCGTCATCCGCCGGAAAGCTGATCTTCGTTCGGTATCCAGGAAACGACGCTGCTATCTGGTCTCGGGGGCGCGGCAGGTCGGCTTCCCACAGTCTCTCAGCGCCACGGCGAACGAATCGTCTCATTTTTTTCTGCTACACGAGATGCGCTGACTTCTTAGGTAAGCGATCCCGAAACACAGCCACATCGTTGCATACATTGCCAAACAACAGCGCAGGGGTCTTGCTGGGCACAGCCTGCTCCCAGGAGAACCCGGTCTCAACTTAGCGGTCGATAGACACTCCCAGCTTCTGCTGTACACGATGCTTCAGGTACTTCACATCTGCGTAGTCCCCAGTGTCACCAAGCTCACTTAACTCCTTAATCAAATCCGTCATTTTTATTACACTCCAAAAAACATCAACGCAGCTCGCGCAGCCTAGATATCCGCACAGGCAGAGCCGTCGCTCGCTCGCAGTCCAGCCCGCCGTATCCTCCACGCGTCAGCGCAGTCGTAGCCTTCTCGCGCGTCGGCGCAGTCGTCGTCTTCTCGCTCGTCGGTGCAATCGTAGTCTTCTCGCGTGTCGTCGTAGTCGTAGTCTTCTCGCGTGAAGGCCTCTCGCGTTCCAGGCCAGTCACAGTCGTTTTGGCGTGTCGTCCAGACAGCGCTCTATGCGATTCTTGGGGAGCCTTGTCGTGGGCGTAGTGCTGTGCGTTCGGGCGGGTAGATTAGCGGGTGAATCCAGGGAGCGCGCGGCGAAGATTAGACACGTACTGTTGATTACAGCAGCGCAAACTAATATGCATAAAACCGTACTGAATTTCGTGTGGTGGTGAGAGCAGAGCAAAGCATGGTGCAATTTTGGCTCTGGTACTCGTGCTGATTCTGCTATGTGATATGGTAATTATGCTGGCGTTTTTGGTATTTGCTCCATATTTCCTACACCTCAATATTTGAGATGTGTGCGCCGTGACACCCGTCCTAGCCGATGTGATTTATTTATAGTTCCACCCCGGTTAAATACGAATGTAGTGGTAAACGTTAAGGAAATACCAAAACACCGTTGTTTTTAGCGGTGAGCACCGTATTTATACATCGCAGCTATACCAACCATCCACGCAATGAGCACAGCTTTATTAAGAGGCTAAAGGTTAAAGTGGACTAAGGCGACTTCGGCAGCAAGGAGGACTTAAAGGAGGTGATCAGGAACCGCCCGACCTATAGCAGGGGCCGCTACGTCAACTCGGCTTTCTCGTGGAAGCGCGTAATCGAGACGACGTTGTCCACTCTGCTGTATCATGGCGCATGGGACAGTGTCTAGGGTTTCCGGGGCCACATGAATATCCCTAACGACCCCCAACACCTGCGCGACGCGCTCAAGCCGACAAATCTCCGTCGGTTCGTGGAGGGATGGACTCGCGAGGCGGGCAATCACTGGTATTGCCCGCAAGATCAGCTTTCTGTAAAGTTGCCGACCTACTACTCCAAGTTGAGCATCTATCGCTTAAAACGAAGTAATCAGACCAGGGCCTTGGTGATTATGAATTATACAAGCATACCGAATTAACTTGTTCAACCCCATTTTTCACTTAAGTACTACAGTCATCTACCTTCGATACATTGAGGATAGTATTAGCAATTTTTCTTTTCGCAGCCTATTTTGATCTATTGGTTCGTGCGGCGCACACCGATGCTCATGAACATCTCCGTACCATATTGAAGCACTTATGCAAGCCAGATCCGTTCAAAAGTTGCTATTGACAGTTACACATAGTATAGTTGAAGTTGAAGGTAACTTCAGCATAAGGATACTTTAAGGCGCAGCTCTTATTGCAAAAACGTCAACACATACATTTGAACTTAGGATCATTCCATACGATTCTAATAGTTTAACTTCAACAAGAAGGGCCACCCTCAACTTCAAGGATAGCAAAAATACTTAAATCACATAACCTTATTTCAAATCGCAGCCTATCTTGAAGTGGTCTTGATATACCGCTATTGTTACCCTCCCGTACGTATAAATAGCTAGTAGAACAACCTGTACAAGCCCGTTCACATCTACAATGCATCCATGTAGATAGATCTACATTTAAAAAAAAGTTCCGCATGTGAGAGGATACACTTGTATTTATACGAATGCTTAACCTGCTCAGTGCTGATTGTGGCTCTACTCTCTCGCTAAAGCTTGTCCATTCTTCTTGGGCCTCCTCACCCTAGCCGATGTCCCTTTTCGAGTGCTAGCTCTGCGGTTCACCAGCGTCTCCCTGTCCATCAGGTCAGTAGTACCTCGGATCTCCATAGCATAAAGCACATGAATGCAGAATCCATACTTGACCCAGAAGTTGCAGGGGCACGAGATGTCTTCCACGTTCATTGCCCACCTGACGTAGGCGTTGCGCGCGTTTCCATGCTAGCCGTGAGCTTGTTGAGCTCAGATGACACAGAGAGACCCTCTTGTGTCGTGCGTCGCGTCTCATGATACACATACAGAGCTGGGGAGCTCAAAACCCTCACCACATCCGCCTGGTCTTTGTCAGAGAGAAGAAATGCGATGCTACTTTCGTTGTAGAATGTATCGAGAGTAAGCCGGCATGTGCCATCGCTCGGGTGCGCCTCACCAGCTTAGCATCGGGCTTACAGACCGTCGCTAACGTCCTTGCAGCCGTACCCTCACTTTCGCAGAGCGTGAAAAGCGGGGGGGGGGGGGGGGGGGGGGGGGGGGGGGGGGCAGGGCACCAATCTTCCGCTTGCGGCGCAACGTCACGTCCCGCTTAACTGCAGCATTGTAGGTCTCACACGGATTGTTTGTGGCGGCAAAACCTCATGGTGTGTGGAAGCACTGCCAACGCCGAAAGAGCTGACTCAATCAAACTTTAGAAAAGTAGCCGGAAACCTTCTTCAACTCCTTCGTCTTCTCACGGTTGTAGCACGTTGACCAGCTCCGCCTCAAAAGCCACCTCATTTCTTGAGAATTGCAAGTCATGGATGTCAGCTATCACAGCCGCTGCCGTGTCTGTGCGAGGTAGCGACGGTGATGCGAGGTGCGGTCTAAGGATGAGTGTTTCGGGTCGTGCGGTGCTTGCCTAGCTGTAACTTAAGATCGGCCAGAGGCCGGCGAAGGTGGGTTAGATGCACAGGATCGGCACAAACAGGATGCGGTACATGCGTTGGGCGGCGGAGTTCTAACATCTACGGTAAATGTGAAAATGTTGCTGCAGACGATTGGCCGGCTGACGGGCACGAAGCTAAAGGAGACCCACCATGTATAACACACACTGTATACATCCGCACCCGTATAATATATGTATACCGTGTGTGTGCTCACCACAAAAACACAAAGTCCTGCTAGATGCTCGGTACAACCACTCATTCGCAAAGACCCCCCCCCCCTTCTTCCCAGAGCCTCGATAACGTCGTGCGAGTACGACGTTAGCTCCGGGGCGGAGGCATTCACATTCAACAGCCTCATTCAGGCATGTATCACGGAGGAGGCAACTCTTACGTTGTGTCTGCATGCGGCCTCATTGCGCTGGAGAGGGCGGGCCACAAGTGCGGCGCCGCCTTGGTACGCTCGGGCGCATGGTGGTGCTGCTCGAAACGGAGCTGTCGGGTGGATAAGAGCTTGCGGACGGGCTCGTTTATTCGCCCGCTCTATCGCCCCCATCTCCAATCTATTGAAGGTGTTCTACTTTTGGGCAAGCGGGACGCACGTCACGGAGGCCGCCCAGCACACTGAGGTGACGGCCAAGACCGAGGGACTGTGGTACGCGTATGCGCGTGACATGTGTCCCGCGGAGATGTTACGCTGCGATCAGAAGATGAATACAATTATTTTGATCAAAACTTGGTGCCGTGTAGCTTTACAATTATGGTTACGATGTGTAGGTCAGCGGAGAAGGGCATGTGGTAGAAATCGACGAAACCAGTCTGAAGAAAAAGATAAATACAACCGCGGAAAAAGTATGCAGACAACTGGAGTTTTGAAGGCGTGGATCGGACTACGAAGTAGTGGCTCGCTAAGGTTGTCTACGAAAACCGAACCAAGCACAATCCGTTCCAGTCTATCAAGACGTACATCAAACCCGGTTATGTGTATTTTTAAATGATGCGGTAACAACTCATACATGCTAACTTTAATTGTAAAAAAACCTTATTAAGTCTGACCAGCTCAAGTCCTATGTGACTGAGATGTTGAGCGGCCGCAGAATGGCACGCTCTACACGCTCGAGAACAACAGGTTCCTCGCCGGCAAGCGGTACACGCACCAGTGGGTGAACCACTCCAAGAATTTTGTGGTTCTATCCACGGGTGCGTGTCCAACCGCAATCGAAGGAATCTGGGAGGTCAAGATCAAGGACCGGACGAAAAACGAGCGCGGAATGAAGAAAATCAAGGTGCCAGCTTCGTAAATTATTGTCTGTGGCGCACCTGGTACTTTGATCAGGGCAAGCAGACCAAGACTAGCGAGTACTTCAACTGCCTGGTGGTCGCTATTAAGCGTCACTATCTGTTTTGGGAATGCGTACATTGTATACTTAATTGGGGGCATAAGTATACAGTGGTACGCGTATGTGCTTGTATACAGTTGTGCAGACTAACGTACCGCATCGGTCACGGGACATAAATACACTTCAAAGTTAACGTTTATGACATATTTATAACAGGCACTGATTTGGCTTGTACAAGGAACGCTTGGATGCCGTTGCCTTCTTGTTGCAACTACGTGCTTCATTTCGCAGCGGGGGGGTCTGCCTGATATTAAATGCCGGCCAATATAAGTGTTGCACTGTCTTTCACAACTAAGCCTGAAATTATGCAGATCACGACAACGACAACTTCGAGCGTGAAATTTTACATATTTATCACTAATAACCGGCGCGGCATCACGAAAAGATTTATGGGGTTTACATGACTCTAATTTGCGACAGTGGCATTAACCCACCTCAGTCGAAGGCACACGGGAACTAAGGACAGTACCCGCCTGTGGCGGTCGAGCCCGCGTGTCCCAGGGCATGATAAGTATGGGGTACAGAATTGTTATTGTAAGCTTCGACCCTGACGCGGGGACACTTAATTGTAATACAAACAGGATATTTTTAGTAATGTAGTCTCTCTATTAGCTTTAGTGCCAAACCAGCATTGCAATTGATTGAATGTTCCTACCATTTGATATTATCTTCCTGGTAAATGGGGCCTGACATATGCCAGCTTCAGACGGTCTGCGGCAGCACTTGCAACAACAGCTGAAAGCCCCTAAAGTATTCTCATGATGCATCTCTGTGATGCGGTAACAAATGCGGCCCACCGGGACTGCATTTGTTACCGCATCACAGAGATGCATCATGAGAATACTGTCGACAGTCGCCCAGCGGAAAACGTGGAGTCTTCCAATCTCTCGACTTGCAGCCCAGTTTCACGTTTTACTAACCAATTAGAAGGCCTCATAATCCTTTCCTTTGAGTGGCAACTGGACCGAGAGCTAGCTGTGACCGTCGGCTCAGCCCCTTAGCAATAGAATGCAGTTCTTGTCTATCAGTTGCTAGCATTTGCAGGTGAAGTTAAATTCGCTTCCAGTATTATATTGTGGGTTCTACTCATAATTTCCACCGGCGGTTCTCGAATCGCCGGCCCCAATCGCCGGCCAATCACCGGGGCCACTAGGATTGGTTATAGGCCTCCGATTAAGTACGAATCCAGCTTGACATGCGGGCACAAGGGCCATATGGTTTGGGCCCGGCGATTGGGCAAATGACTTGAGTTTTGTATCTGGCGATTGGTGTGGTGTCTCCAAATCGCCGCGATTTGGAAAAGTTTGCCGAAATTGACAATATTATGCCGATGGCAAGTGTCCCTCATTACCGCTTATTGTAATCATGGATGGGATGGCATGTAATAAAACAAGCTTTACTAAAATTAATTGACGCTCGATACTATCATGTACAGTCATGGTCACACAACACGTAATAACCAGCGCACCAGATAACACACTATATCTCCTTTCTCAAAATGGCTATCATTGCTAAGACTCCATAAAGACTTCGCTGTTCGGGATAAGCGCGTCACAGTAGCCAACATACGTCAATAAACATTTGGTGATCTGTTAGGATCCTGAGGCAGCGCGAAAGCACAGTTAAATATAGCTGATAGAAAGGAGCCCCAACAGCTACGGGTGCCACTGCGTTTATCTCGATATACACTTTGTGGTCTCTACGAATTAAGCAACTCGGATATTGCCCGGTCTCAAGCGAATTTTACGTCGGCAAATAATGATCAATATACATGGAAATTCCTCTGAATACCTACGGCAGTGTGGATATATACATCGCCCAGCGCTTGCCTAAACAACCAATCAGCATCTTTATTTACCATCCTGCATGCATGGAGCAATTAAAAAACCACAAGTTGTTAATAAAAGAACGCCAGCGTGCCGAAGAACAGACTTCATTTGAGCTGCAGGAACTGGCCCATCAGGACGTGGTGCACCGGACTCTTCTGGACCAAACGTTCGACCCAGAACAGCTCCCTCACAGACCGACCTAGTTTTGCGTGGCGAACAAGTTAATTGGCTTCACCACATCGAAAAGCTTCCCTTCGAATACAGAAGCACTCAATCCGTAGATGTTGCACTTGTTGTTTGGCCGTCAGTTTTGAACTGAGCGAGGCACAGGCATCGGGCTGTCCCGATGCCTGCCTCTCCTCCAGTCATTACATCCCTCGGCAGATAGTTTTCGGATGTGTAGCTCCTTTCATCTGATTGGATAGTACTTTACCTTAAATGAATAATTAACCAATCGCTGACTTATTCGTTGTTGTGATTAGCCAATTGCATGCCTTAACACTCCCACTAAAAGAACTGCCGCATCTTTGTACTTAACTTCAACATCACTTCAACTTGATAACGTCACTTCAACTTCACTTCAACAAGACTATCATTCAGGGATTCATCCTTTCTGATCTTAGTTCGCCAAACTTTCTCTAACGGACTTCTTTTCCGTTTACAGCTTTTACTTTGAGGGTGCTCAATCCTTTTCTCAATT
Source organism: Phytophthora pistaciae (assembly GCA_024679115.1). NCBI lineage: Eukaryota > Oomycota > Peronosporomycetes > Peronosporales > Peronosporaceae > Phytophthora > Phytophthora pistaciae. The sequence continues at coordinate 4,476 of JAIKVE010000061.1, read as the reverse complement.
GAACTTCAATTTCAGCCACTTCAGATAATATCGCAGACCTATTTGGCCAATAATCAGCTTACATGCCGGATTTGGCTCTGGTCACCTAAGTTGATTTTCTGATCTCAATATCTCAACTGGTCTCACCCTCAATATCGGCCACTATCTTAAATTTCGCGGGAGGTTTCTGACCAATAATCGACTCCCAACTTAACATTCAAGTTGAGGTTGCCTAACGTCATTTTCTGCGTTACTGAGACAGAGCTTTGTGACACTTAACATAGAATTTGCATGCAGGCTCCCTTGGAGCGCCTTGGGCACTACCACTCGCGGCTTTGCCCCGAGCACTTCACTTCCTCATTTGCTCTGGCACTGCCAGATGGTCCCGCCGCAAACCTGCCTTCGGGCGGGGGGCTGGCCAGGTCTCTCCTATTCTTACCGGCAGATGCTTAGGTTCCGTAGGCCATAGATGCCCTGCGCGGGTTTTAGCCTTAGCTGCGCTCATGGTTGGCTCTGGGAGGGGTTCAATGTCGCAATTAATTTGTGCGTCCGGTTCAGTTCCAGGTTATGACCAATTGAATGCATTTGAGTTGAAGGCAGTAGAAATTAATAATTCCAAATAGCCTTGTAATTCATTGTTCAACCTTACACTTCAACTGTATGCTGAACTTGCCCTTATGTTCAATCTGAACCTATCTTCAACTTTACTCTGAACTTTGATTAAAATGTGACAAGGATGATAACGTCACCCAACTTCAACTTCAGATTTGCAACGATGACGGTCACATTCTTTAGATTAGCATAACGCGTGACAACCATGACACCCAAACTTCACATTTGAACTTCACTTTTGAACTTCACGTTGCGCGCTTTACTCAAACTTTCTGTTTTCAATCAATCACTTTAGTTGACCACAAATTCTGCAAAATATTGATGATGGATCAAGCAATTAATTATATTAACTTATCCTCTAAGTTCTTTACTCCCATGAGGTCGCGCAATTTTTCGAATTGCAATTGTGGTAGTGCTTTAGTTAAGGCATCGGCTATCATGTCGTTTGTGTTGCAATATTGGATTGTGATGTTGCCAGCTTCATGTACTTCTCTAGCATACAAATCCCTTATCTCTATATGCTTTGTCGACGAGTGACTGCACGGATCATTAACGATACTAATCGCAGCAGTATTATCGCACCAGCAACTGACTGGCATCTGTTGCTTGTATCCTAACTCTTTAATTAGAAGGCGTAGCCATTCACTTTCTCGTACACCTTCACTAGCTGCAACTAGTTCAGCCTGTGCCGTGTTCAGGCTGATGCCGTCTTGTCGGCTACTCTTCCATGTGATGCATGCACCAGCGAGTATCGATACATACCCTGTTACAGACTTCCTATCTTCATTAGCATTCGCGAAACTCGCATCTGTGTACAGTTCGACCTCTAACTTAGTATTATTTCCATCGTATAATAAACCGTACTTCGATGTTCCTTTCAAATACTTGAGTACCCGCTGAGCCGCCCTCCAATGAGTCTTATTATAACAAGAGAGGAACTTACTTAGCTCTTTTACGGCATTAGCAATATCAGGTCATGTGCCCCTTACCAGGTACATCAGTGACCCTACCAGACCTCTGTAGTCAAATGGCTGCGCTGCTATTTGTGCAGGCGTCAGCTTGACCTCCTTTTCTAGGACTACACTCTTTGCTTGTGGCGTAGGCTCCACATTGCAGTCTCTCATTTCGAACTTTCTAAGCAAGTCCTGTATGTACTTATGTTGGGACAGACTGAGCAATTTTCCCTCTCTGTTGCGTTGAATTTCCATTTTCAGCAAATAATGGATCTCACCTAGATCTTTCATTTTAAATCGTGTTGACAACTTCTCTTTTAGTTCATTGATCGAGGATACGTGCGAGCCCGCAATAGTCAGGTCATCCACATAGACACAGACAATGTGCTTGTGCATCACTCCATTTACCTCCCACTTTTTGAAGTACAAACAATATTCCTTTTTGCACCTCACAAACCCTAATGAGCTTAAGAAATTATTGAGAACCCCGTACCAGATACGGGGGACCTGCTTTAGACCGTACAGACTTTTCAGTAGCTTACACACTAGATGACCCGACCCATGCCTGAAGCCCGCAGGCTGATGCATGTAGATCTCGGCAAATAGCTCTCCATTTAGGAATGCTGTTGACACATCCATTTGGTGCAAATGCAAACCCTCAATAGTCGCTAATGCCAATAGTAGCCGGAGCGACTCGTAGCGTGCGACAGGCGAGAAGACTTCTTTGTAGTCGACTCCATACAATTGCGTGTTGCCTTGCACGACTAGTCTAGCCTTAAATCTTTCTACCGACCCATCAGCGTTGTACTTCACGTCAAAGAGCCAGTGACTTCCGAGAGCCCGTCTCCCTTCTGGGAGCGGTACCAGCACCCAAGTGGTGCTGGCCATTAGGGCCGCGTACTCCGTGCGCAGTGCGGCAGGCCAGAACTTTGCGTATGGGCCACTTAGTGCCTCCTTAATTGACTTAGGAATAGGAATGACTACTCTATGCTAACGCATTGATCTGCTTTATGTATGCTTGCAGCCGAGGGCTCCTCCGCGACCGCTTGGCAGGTGGGGCGTCTGGGGGGCTAGCGTCACTGGACCCATCTCCCACTGTTCCGTTACTGGCTCCCACTGTGCCCTTACTGATCTCATTTGTATCCATCTGATTAGCATCCGTGACGTCACGGGCGCGTTTCCCTAAAGTTCTTATTTCTTCCTCTTCAGCTTCTGTCAGACTACTTTTGTCCGGTGGAAATGACCTATCAATTAGTGTTTTGGTCGTGACTGGGTCAAACCTGACGTCACGCGCCACCAAAAACTTGTTGTTCTTCACATCCAATAGCCTATAGCCCTGATAGTCATGTGATAGACCGAGCATTTTACATTCGAGTGCACGGTTGCTCAACTTTTTGTCCTTTAGTTTAGTCTTTGGTATGAATGCATAGCATGTGCTGCCCCAAATATGCAGTCTTAACCCGTCGGGCTTCTTGCCATACAAAGCTTCATAGGGACTGACCATCTTTAACTTAGCTGTTGGCAGTCTGTTCGCTATTGCAGTTGAGTATAGCAGTGCTTCAGGCCACCACTTGGCTGACATGCGTGCTCCCAAAAGTGCACTCCGCACACCACGCATCACCGTCTGATGTGCCCTTTCGGCACTACCGTTTTCCTCCTGACTGTCGACATTCGACTTCTGAAATATCAGACCTCTCTTAGCGCAGATATTGGCTACACAATCATTCACAAACTCTTTTCCTCCATCCGTTCGGATGCGTTTGACTTTTTGTGGGAACTGTGTCTGAAGCTGAGTCAGCAATTTTGTAATTTTCCCAGATACTTCTTTGAGTGACTTAACCACAAAGTACCAATTGTATGACGTGAAGTCATCAACTATCGCCAATGCATACCTATAGCCAAACGAACCATGTAGCCCGTTGACCCTCATTTTGCCTGTTGAGTCCATGTGCAGTGTATGGAGTGGATACTCTGCTTTCGATCCTGTTGAGCTTTTGTAGGACATGCGCCTGTGATTTGCCAGCTCACATGTCTTACAGAAGAAGGGTACACTTTTTAGTTCACTGTATGTGTAACATGGGGCGTTGTAAACTGTCCGATTGGCCAGTATTCTCATTAGTCGCTCATGTCCGACATGCCCTAGTCTGAGATGCCACTCTTTCAGAACCGACTCAATCTTATCTGGCTGACATGCCACCGCAACGATGGAGTTTGTTGTAGCCACCTTTTGACTTGGTAGATAGTATACCTCTCCTATGGCTACGGCTGCGAAGAGCAGCTTATTGCCCTTTCCCAGAAAGAACAGGAATTCTCCTGTCTCAGACTGGATATGACTGTATCCATGTTGTGCCAAGTAGTATGCACTGAGAAGATTACTCCCACAGCACGGGTCATATGCAACATCAGTCAACTTAACTTTATACATTGAACCTTGAGGGCTAAGTACATCTAATTGTATTGAGCCAGTTAGACCACTACTAGACGTTGTACCGTTGCCGTATGTGAAGGTGTGACGTGCACCACTCTGTAGGCTGCTGAACCATCCTCGATCCGAACTTATTCCGTGGTCAGCTCCTGTATCTACGATCCACAATGATCGAGTCAGTACCATTCTCTTTAGTCTAGTCAGATAACCATGGTATCGGCGGCGTACCTCTTTCTCGACCTGCTTCAGATCCAGCACGCGCTTCGTCGATGGTTCGTCTTCACCATCTCCCATGGGTACATCTCCATTATCTCTGAACAGTATCCCGTCCACCTGCGAGTGGTCACCCTTCTCAGCGCTCATCTCCAGCGGCGTCTTCTCGCTGGGTGACTTACCAGCAGCCAAGTTGAGAAGGGGGTTCGATGACGCGTCGTCGTCACCCTCACCAACCTTCACAGCATGCAGGCCCACCACTTTGGCCTTCTTTGCCTTCTTCGCGCCCGGCGC
>JAIKVE010000060.1:0-35723 GCA_024679115.1 Phytophthora pistaciae | reverse complement strand
GCTGCTGCGCTGGGGCTGCCGCCTCTCGATCCGCAGCTGCCGCCCCGTGTTCCGCTACCTGGAGGACAAGTACTTCGCCATGCTCAGTGGCTTGCTGGAGCTCGTGGGCGGCGTCAAGCTCGTGGTCACGGGCGACGAGCCGCTACACTTCGAGCCGCGCGACCACGTGCTGCTGCTGTGCAACCACCGCAGCGAGGTGGACTGGATCTTCTTCTGCGGCTTGGCGGTGCGCCTCGGCGTGCACGACCGCCTGCGCGTCATGATGAAGAGCGTCATCCGCTACGCGCCGGGCATCGGCTGGACCATGCTGCTGCTCGAGTACCCGTACATCAACCGCAACTGGTCCACGGACCAGTCGAGGCTGGCCGACGTCATTGCATCCTACAAGCAGGCGGACATGGGCTCCTGGCTCGCCATGTTCCCCGAGGGCACGGCGCTGTACGACAAGACGCTGCAGAAGAGTCACGAGTTCGCAGAGAAGCAGGGCGAAGCGAGGTGGGACTACGTCCTGCAGCCGAGAGTCAAGGGCTTCGAGCTGTGCGTGAAGGAATTGGACCCCGAGTACATCGTGGACCTCACGGTCGCCTATCCGGAGCTCATGGACGGCGTGAGACCGTCGCCGGTGAGTTGATACACAAGTTGTGCGTGATGTCCGATAGACTGAAGCGGAACTGACGATTTTGGGGGGCTTGTTGTGGTGCAGATCCGCTTTGTGAGAGGCCAATACCCGACGGAGGTGCACATGCACGTGAAGCGGTATCACCGGTCCGAGCTGGAGAAGTACAAGGAGCACATGGATCAGTGGTGCGTCCTTGCGCTGGGGTGAATACCTGGATGTTGTTTGTGCTGATGTTCGGTGTCCATGGATTCTTTGATAATGTCAGGGTGAAGGATCGGTTCGCCGAGAAGGAGGAGCGACTTCGGTGTTTTTACGAGACTGGCGCGTTTGAGGGCAAGCAGTGCGTGCGGGAGGACCTCCCGTTGTGGAGCTCGGTCGTGCCGGGCATAGCGTTCAACCTGGGGCTGTGTTGCTTGGCGCTGTACTTGCTCGTCATCTATCCCGTCACCACATGCACGTGGTTTGCGCTCTGCACAGTGCTGTCAGTGCTTCAAGCTCGCCGATTTGGCAATTAAATGAGACCAGGACGGTCGCAGGCAGTATTAAGCGCAAATCATTTTATGATCTCAGCCGAGCAGCGTTGTGTATTGCTTTGACTGAGGATACTAGGAACTCGACCGGCAGACTGGATCAATCACGTCCGGTCGCGAGGAGACGAGCGCCACTTCTCGGAGTGGCGTTCGGGCGCTTTGGCGTCTCCGCCGCAGCGCAGCCCCAGCTGGATGCAGCGCTTCTGGACGTCGAACGGCGTTTTCCCCGGCAGACGTGCGGCCAGCATGTGGGCGGTGTCGGACTGCTGGCCACGCAGCAGGCTCTCTTCTTCGTTGCTGAAAACCACCTCGGCTACGCGCGGGCGCGACGCCGCCTGCCGGTAAGCCTGCGAGCCCTCGAGCTTGCTGGTGCGCGCGTCAACAGCCAGGAACGCCGCGACGGTCAGCATCAAGACCAGGCCGCGCGCTGATACCATCGTAGTGGCCTCTCGGATGATCTTGAAACGACGCCTTGTAGCTCTAAGAATGGCGCCCACGCAACGCGATCTGGTCCATAGCAATGAGTCAGACGAGCGTCATGCGGCCTAAGACCGCCATGCGGCTAAGGAAGCACGACGGCCATGCTCCCCCGCCCTCGGCCTTGGTGCACAGTTGTGTCCAGGTTCCGACATGTTGATTTCACTATGCAACTTCAACTTGCTGGACGGATGCGACGGCTCCCTTTGACACGCCGGACTGCCCCTGGACAGACAGAGGGACCAACGTCGGCACGTGCTGACATCAATCCAGGCCCATTCCGAGGCTCCCGCTCCAAGACTGCGTCTCCATTCCCCTTAGTCTCTCAGTTCTCCTGGACAAGTCGCCGCTGTGGATGGCCCGTACTCGAATTCCAGCGCCTGGCAAGTCGATTCGCTCGAGTTAACGATGCAGCAGTCGAGCGTCGAGGACGGCGGCTTCACCAACACCTCCCTGGGCTTCCGACCCATTGTGCTCTACGACACGCGCCTGGACATGGCCGACGAATCGCTGACGCTGTCGCGCTCGAGGAAGGAGCAGCAGCTCCCGCACTTCTCCACGCTCTCGAGCTGCGAGCTCGACGACATCGACGCCAATGGCTCAGCTCAACTATCACCGCACGATCTTCATCGGCCCGGGACGCCCAACTCACAGCCTTTTCAGGCGGAAGAGTACTCGCCCCCGACTCGATCTCGGGACCGAGGAGCTGCAATGGGCGACACCATGTTCAACTATCGAGCGCTGGGTAGTTTACGCAGCGGGCTCGCTCCGATCGCGCTGCTGAGTCGGTGGCACGCCGGCCTTGCAGTCACCGCCTTCGTGTTAGGCGCGGCGCAGGGCGTCGTGCGCGCAGCATATCGGCCATTGCTGTTGACGACCTTGAATGAAAAGTTCAACAGGGAATACGACACAGACGCAACGCTGCTGGACTGGGCCGACATGCTCTCGGTGCTTCTCGGCCTCTTCTCGGACTGTATGCCGATCTACGGCACTCGACGGAAGGCCTACATCGCACTGGGGTGGATCTTGAGTGGGGTGAGCTATGCCAGCATTTATGGGATCTATAAAGACCAGATTCGATACGTTAAAGCTCCCGACATGGTCTTCGGACGGTTGCTCGAGGCGTGGAGTGTAGTAGGCTCCTTTGCGCTTCAACTGTCGTGGGTGGCAGCGCTAGCGCTTGTAGTCGGCTTCGGACAGCGGGAGACGCTTAGTGAACGCGGTGGATTGGCCATGCTCTTCCTGGTGCTTTGGCAGGCGGGGAACCTCGTGGCTCTCGTCGCCGTCGCGGAGCTTCAGTCGACGCTCACTCTGCTAAACACCAGCGCTTGTCTCGCTTCGGCTTCAGTGATAGCACTGCTTTCCGTGCTCTGCTTCCTGTATGACGACGACGAGCAAGAGTCGACAGTCACGCTGGCAGCGTCGACGAAGCGGGTTGGAGTGGTGCCAGCGCTGCGTACAGGGGTCATCCAGCTATGGGAGATCTGCCAGGAGAAAGTGACGTATCACGTACTGCTCTTCTTGTTGGTGTATGGAGTGCTGCTCAAGGCCTGCGACCCTGGTGTGCACAAAGCTCTTGCTACTTGGAGTGGCTTCGGGTTTGACGACAGCGTACCGGCTGAGAGCCCGTGGGTGCTGGTTGTCGAGAGTGGCGTGGCGCTCGTGGCTTTGCTTCACGCCAAGTGGAGACTGCTGAGTACAGCTTGGAGACGATTAGCGTTCATCGGTGTTGGTGTTGTCGTGGTTAGCACCCTTGTTCAAGCCACGCTGATTGCGACGGATACTGTCAGGAGCAAGTGGTTCTTCTCGCTGTTCTTTGGGCTCACGGTTTGGCCCAAGACGTGGATTCTGCTGTTCACTGTGCTGACGGCGACGGAGGTGACGCACGTTGGATGTGAGGGCGTCACGATGGGTCTTGTCCTCTCTGGTCAAGGTCTTGGCACCTCCGTGTTGAACGCGATCACTGAATGGATCGGCCGCGCCACCAACACTAACGTAACGCAGATGCTCATTGCGGAAGACACGCACTCTACACGGAGTCGGATTGTGTTCGCTGCTGTGGCTTATGCGGCTGTCAACTTGCTAGCAGCTTTGGCTGTGCCGTGGCTCCCCCGATCCAAGCTTGAAGCGCAGCAGCTCCGAGCGTTCGGAGGCTACAGCAGAAGAGGAGCCGCGCTGATTGTGACAATCTTTGTACTCCTGCTAGCTCTCGCGATCGCCGCAAACTTTCAAATAGTTTAGCCTTGACACTCTCATCGATGAGAGTACCCCAAATCGAAGAAAAATACAGCTTATCATCGCGGTTTTTGGTACAGACTGCCGTTGCTGCTGGACTTGAGGCCTCCTTTCCGCGTGAGACTGCGTTGACTCTGAGAATGCGAGACTTCTCCCCGCTTGGCCTGCACAATTCGCTTCACTGCCTCCTCCTCTTTGCGTAATTCGTCGTCGTTCTTCATCTTAATCTCACGCATCGTTATCTTTTGGCGTTGCAGCAGCTCGTCGCGGTTCAATGCCCTCGTGATCCTCTTGCTAGATCCTTCTCGTCTTCGAGGACGCGGCGCAACGATCACGATCTTCCGCTGGCTGCCAAAAATCGCATCGACGTCCTCCATATCATCCACATTGTCGATCATCAAGCCTTCCAGTTGGTCGCTTGCTTGTTCCTCGACCACATTCACTGGCGCTGGAGGCTCGGGCTCGGGCAGCAACGACCTCCAGTAGCTCCCGATCGAGTGCAGCCAATACAATTGACGGAAGATAGCGCCGAGCTTCCGTCGGATGTACTTCTTGCGGTACAAGGCGGTGATCAGGTCGCTCTCCGTGTCCTCAACGCCCATCGCCATTCGCCACTGCGCTTCCACCTGCAGATTGTGCCCCACGCGTGTCAACAGCTCAGCGTGGGTGAGTTCGTGCTTTTCCCGCACGCCTCGAAGACCTCTTAGCACCTTCCGATACAGCACGCGCGACTTCTTCCGCGTCTCCTCTCGACGACGATGAAATTCGCGAAACTCGCGTTGAATTCGCAGTACAGCGCGCACCACCACGGTCTGGCGGAACAATCGGCGGCCGATATGCCCTCGGAAGCAGCGCTGGATCTGTCGAGCGCTGAAGTCCAAGAGATTCGCGTACATACCGGCGAGATAGCGTTGCTCAGCCTCGAGAAAATTCACGATACGCGTCGTGTCGTCCAAGTCCAACTCGAACAATTCGTGCGTCTGGTTCATCCGAGCAAAACTATCTCGTACCCGTGCCTTGACTCGTTGCAACTCATCGATGGACTTCTCCAGCGGGGTCTTGGTGAAGTCCTCGGGCTGCAGTGGTCGACCAGGAGAATTGAGCGTCGTCGTACTGGCATTGGAGCTCGAAAAGTGCGGCAACAAAGTTCGAGGCCGAGGTGACGCCGTCTCTCGATGGCTGAATGGCAGGTGTGATGGAGGAGGTCGAGGCAATGCCGGCTTCCTCAGCAGCGGCAGCGGCGGCCGCGCCATCTCAGTTGTGGCTTTGATGCCACCTACCTGTGTCTCGCAGCTCGTCTAAAGATGGCTACAGCAGAAAACCTACACTTCCAACTCCAGACAACAACAAGCAGCTATTTCTTTCAAGCAACGATGCATGATAAATTATTATTTGCGAGAACTCTGCAGGTTAGACGAAGTTCTGGCTGTAGTTGTCGTTCAATCTTCTGTTCGATTTCCTGTCTGATGGGCATCGGACTTGGTGCAGGTGCACGTCTTCACGAGGACTGGGCCGCACACCCTCCACGGTCTTGACCTGCTTGATGAGCTCCAATGCGCAGTTAGTTTCCTTCCTGGCCGACCAGACCACGGACACGACGCTCGAGAAGATGATCAGCGCGGCCACACCCATTGACACACCCATCGGAGGCCCGTACGAGCTCGAGGACGTGTAAGTGCGCGTGGTACCAGTCGCGCTCGACGAGATGGCCGTCGTGCAGCGCGGGCCGCCCCACGAACTCGCGTACGTGCATTGACAGCGAGACTTGACGCACTTGCCCGTCTTCAACGTGGTTTTGCCCAAGCCGCCGCCAATTGTGCAGTCGTCGTCGACAGTGCAGAAGGCCTTGCCGGCCACCTCCTTGTGGTAGTTGTCGTCGTCCTGGTACTCGTCAATGTGCACCTCGATCCACTTCTTGGTCGGGTGCCTGCCTGGATCGCAGCCAACCTGCATGTAGTTATCGTCTTCAAGGTCGTCGCCCAAGTCTTGGTACAGTCGGATGTAGTCGATCTTCATGTACATGGGGAAAGAGTCGCAGATCTTGTTGACTACCGGATCAGAGCCATCGCCACGGCATTCGTTGCCTGGATTCGGCGGCGTGGCACCCCACGAACTCGACAGAGCGACGTTCAAGATGACGTACATGGGCTCTTCCAGCATGATCTTCTCTGGGTTGCTCTTGTTGGAGTTCTGGGGCACGTCCTAAATGGACTCGGCCGGCACCTCGAACAAAGGACTACCCTGCAGCATCCAGCGCACATACCCTTTCTTGCCAGTGACCCATTCGAGCTGATACGTGATGAAGTCTGTGTACGCGCCGAGGTGAACGGGCCAATTGGCCGAGATGGCGTCCATTTGGTAGTTGAAAGTGCCCATTGCGTTCGACTGTGGCGTGCTGGAATTCCGTGGCGTGGCGCACTTGTGGTAGGTATTGTCAGGGTCGCACAGGTAGGCCCCTGTGTAGACGTTCCAGAGCGGGTAGCATGTTCCGTTGGAGTTGATCCCCCAGTGATCCTCGCCCTTGCCGTCGATGAGACTTAGGTCGCCGTTGACATCGAAGGACGCGGGACAAGTGGTCGATGAGCACTTGTTCTCCGTAATGCCAGCTTTCACGGACGCAGCGACGGTGGAATAGTCCTGTTTCTCATCCGAACTGGAGGAGCAGTAGTTGTTGGCGCCGTAGCGCAGTCCTTGGTACCAGGATTTGTGGCCGCGTTTCGCGTAGTACGCGGTAGGGACGTCGATGTAGTTGGCCCCCTTGGTCTTGCAGTTGGCGCCGTAGATACACGAATACGAGTCTCCAGTCGAGTAATCGATGGCGAACGTGCGGTAGTCGTCGGGCATTCCAGGACCAATCTGCAGTGAGGACGAGACCAGCGTGCCCCCGCCTTCTAGTAGGTCAATCTCAGGCGCACCGCGGCCTTGATTCGGGTTGAGACCGTAGCCAGGGTTGTCGTTGCACGCGCTGATACGCTGGTAGCTCGGCTCGAACAGTTCGGGCGCGCATTTATCGTAGGAGAAGGGCCACATGCGGTTCGTGGACGCGGAGAAGATGGCTCTACCCAGGTTCCCCATCATCCAGATACCGGGCCAAGTCGGGTAGAACCTGCCGTCTTCAACCCTGGCGTTTTTCGCTCTCGTAAGGTCTGGATTGCCGGATTCGGGATTGACCGCTCCTGGTAGTTGAACTCTAGCTTCAATCATACCTCCCTGGTAGCAGAACTTGTTCCACGACTGCACCATGGCCGAGCGGTAAAAGAAGTAGGCGCTTTCGTAGCCCGGAGGGTGCGTGCACATGTTGTAGACGCGGATCTTGTTGATTTCATCCATGGATTTAATGAAGAAGTAGCACGTGCCGTCGTCGTCGCACTTGGTCGACGTCATGTTGTGCGAGTAGAGCTCCAGCGCGCCGTTGACACCGTCGGGCTTCTCGATCGACGTCCAGATGTGGTCGTCGCCCGGTCGGAAGCTGCGGTTGGGCGTGTTGAACTCGTCACTCATTACGAGGTCCCAGTGTCTTCCGCGTGAACTGACGTAGGCTTGACGGTCCTCGGGAGTGTCGGGATCGACCCAAATCTTGATGCCGGACCGGGTCGGGTACGTGGTGTCCACAACGGATGCATTTTCTTCGGCGGTGACCAATGTTGAAGCCGAGAAAGCCACAGCTACAGCTAGAGCCCAAACAGCACGCCGTAGCTGCCGCATCAGTAAGATCGTCCTGATTGAAGCTACGACAAGGAGGCAACTCGATAAATGCTGGATGGATTGGGTACAACGAGCTTTGAACAAACTAAAAAAAGTTACTCAGATGTCGAAGTCGAGGTCGAGGGGATAAGTTCATGAGGTACACTATTTGAATGAATAACGTAAATAAAATAAGAGAATAAAAAACTAACTTAAAGAAAATTCTGGCTGTAGTTGTCCTTTGGCTGTGGGGTATCGTATTCGTCAATCGATAGGTTTACGCGCGTTGTTGGGAAGGAGGGTCTCACCTGCTCCAGCTTCTTCCTCTCCGCCGCAAGAATGGCTTCCTCGGCCTGCTTCTTCAACGTCCTCACCGACATCCAGACCGCGATGACGGTAGACAGAAGAGTGACAATGGCCACACTGAGTGAGATGGCCATGGGAGGGCCGTACGTGCGCTGGGTGACGGAGACACTGGAGCTACTGCTGTCTTCAGCCAAGGCGAGAGTACAGCGTGGGCCGCCCCACGAGTCCGGGTGGGAGCAAACGCAGCGGGACTTGACGCATTTGCCCGTGACGAGCTTCTGCGTGCCGTTGTTGCCGATGGTGCAGTCGCCGTCACTCTCGCAGAAGGCCTTGCCCGTGACCTCTGTCCAGGGGTTGTCAGTGTCCTCGTACTCGTCTACATGCCCTTCGATCCACTCTCTCGTTGGATGGCTCTTAGGATCGCAGCCAAGCTGCATGTAGTCATCCTTGCCGCGATTTCCCCTTGGGTCTTGGTACAGTCGAATGTAGTCGATCTTCAGGTACATGGGGAAGTCGTCGCAGATTTTGTTAATGGTCTCGTTGGCTCCGTCCCCACGGCACTCGCTACCAGGATTGGGAGGCGTCGCGCCCCAAGATTTCGAGAGAGCGACGTTCATCACGATGGACATGGGCTCCTCCAGCATGAGCTTCTGCGGGTTAGTCTTGTTGGCGTTTTGAGGGACAACCGAGAACGCTTCAGCAGTGACCTCAAACGGGGGCTGGCCAGCCCCCATCCAGCGCACGTAGCCGTTCGTGCCCGTGACCCACTCAACCTGATAGACAAAATAGTCCGTGTAGGCGCCGAGGTGCACGGGCCAATTCGCTGAAATGGCGTCCATTTGGTAGCCGAAAGGGTCCATGATGTTGGTCTTCGGGGTCGTGGAGTTGCGCGGCTCGGGACACAGCTCGTCCGTGTTGTCCGGGTCACAGAGGTAGGCCCCCATGTACGAGTTCATGATGGGGTAGCACGTCCCGTTGCTGTTGATGCCCCAGGAGTCCGGCCCGACGCCGTCGATCAGCCCCAGATCACTGTTAGCGTCGCTGGAGGCGGGACATGTATCGGCACTGCAAGTGTTGTCCGTGATTCCGGCTTTGAGTGACGCTTTGACCGTGTCAACGTCTTGGATTTCGTCCTCTGAAGGTTCACAAAAGTTGTTCGCTGCGTAGCGCAGCCCCTGGTACCAAGATTTATGGCCGCGCTTCTTCTCGTAGTAAGCAGTGGGGACGTCGATGTAGTTCGCGCCGGGTGTCTTGCACTCGTACTTGTACACGCAGTACGGATTGGTGAGGTCGGCTCCCTTGGCGTCCGCGGGGAAGAGTCTGAAGTCGCTCGGCATCCCAGGCGCAATCTGCAGCGACGGCGAGATGGCCACGCCGCCTCCTTCCAGGATATCGATCTCCGGAGCCCCGCGGCCCTGGTTCTTGTTGAGACCGTAGCCCGGGTTGTCGTCACAGGCGCTGATGCGCTGGTTACTGGGGTCGAAGACGTCCGGCTCGCACTTGTTGTAGGAGAATGGCCACATGCGACTCGTAGACGCCGAGAAGATCGCTCTACCAAGGTTCCCCATCATCCAGATTCCGGGCCAAGTCGGGTAGTAGCTGGCGCTGGCAACGCGGCCAGACTTACCGAGCGAGATGTCGGGGTTTCCAGAGTTTTTCGAGACTGCGCCTGGCAGTTGAGCGCGCACCTCGATGAGGCCGCCCTGGTAGCAGAACTTGTTCCAGGACTGCACCATACCCGCTCTGTAGTAGAACGTCACGTTTTGATACCGCGGCGGAGTCAGGTACGCGTTGTAGACGGTGAGCTTGGACACTTCGTCCACGGCCTTGATAAAGAAGTAGCACGTGTCGTCGTCGTCGCACCTGGTGGAGGTCATGTTGTGTGAGTAGACTTCCAGAGCCCCGTTCACGCCGTCGGGCTTCTCGATGGACGTCCAGAGATGGTCGTCGCCCGGCCGGAAGCTGCGGTTTGCTGCGTTGAACTCGTCGCTCATGACCAACTCCCAGGTCTCACCCCGTGACGTCGTGATCTGCTGCGCGCTGGCTGGCGTCGCGGGGTCCACCCAGGATTTGATGCCGGACTTGGTAGGGTACTCCTTCTCGCTCGCAGCGGCGACCACGGGGCTGGACGCCACTACAAGGAGCGCTAGAGCTCGCATCGTGGAGAAATTCCGTACGCGCTTGGTGTGCGGCGTTGGAGGCTAGTTTACCAATGCGAGACTACTGCGGTGGCGTATTTTGCTAGTCGGTGGGTAGCGCTTCAGAGCTTCTGTACGCAAATTCGTTGCGTACGGCGACAGCCCCGAGTCATGGCTACAAGGAGATGCCTCTCGGTGCAAGTCGCGCTGACTACAAAGTATAGGACTGAGTGGCTGTCGGAGAACTTACGAACAGAATATAACCGCCATCTTGGTGGAGTATGCCTGTTGTGGTCAGAGCAGTTGAAGCGACTTGTGACTTATTGCAAACGAAAACGCTAAGGCCACCGACCATACTTCTCAAATCGGAACCGTTGTGGTGGAGACCGCGCCACACAGCTTACAGTTTTGGTCGACAGCGCGTGTATTTGAAACCTTCTTCGACTCGGACCTCTTATATATGACACTGGGGACGGCGCGAGCTCCTGGGAACCAGCGAGGCGCCGATAGTCGTTCCGTGGAGCAGCGAAGGCGGCATTCTCCTTGGACAGACCGACACGAATCTCGATTGAGAGAGCGAGACGTTGGAAAGCCACTCCAGTTCCATTGGCGTCGTATTGCAGCGCGAGAGCCAGCATACTACGGAGCTGCCGGCGCTGCTGGCCAGGAAACCCGAACGAGATGCTCGGGGGTGAAGTCCGAACGCTTAGAACCCGGTTGACGCTAACGGTAAACATACAACGCGCGCTCGGTGACGAGTACATCGCGATTTGCATCGTTCAATCGTGCAGTGTCCAAGGAAAGTTGAAGTTGCCCCGCGTGGCTCGCCATTCATCAGTGCCGGGGAGACGCCGCGGACAACAGGCCTCAACACATGACGACTGGTACGCTCTCAACGATTATGCATTACAGCAGATCAAGCGCCGCTCATGAGATAATCAAGTCCTTCATCATCTGGATTTGACCGATTTCTAGGCTAGCAAGCCCCGAGTCGAGTCGAGTCTATCCGCTCGACTGCAGGCCCACGCTTCAGAGTAAGTCTCCTTTGCGGTGACGAACCGTATCGCAGGGATCAAAGCGATGCTGTGCTTGGATAGGTGCACTGTAGACTCTTGTTGCGTAACTGGGCGTGGCGGACACAGCCATGGTGACTCTGCGAAGCGATGGCCGTCGTCGCCGAAGTGCCTGTACTGTGCGCTTCAAGTCGGATGGCTTCGAGGGCAGCGATTGATTACTCTGGAGTGATCGAACGCTTCCCGCGAGGAAACGGATGTCAATCCAGCAGAGCCTCAACGCGATCATGCCGGCCATTGGCCATCCACTCGGGCTCCAGTGCTGCCGCAAGCTCATTCTTCAATCAATTGCGCCTGCATCATGAGGCTCCAAGGGTTCGCTGCTTGGGCTTGGGCTCTAACGTGGGCTATGACTACGGCGTTTGTCACTGCCAAGAACGACACGACGGCGGGGACGACATTCCCGACCAAGTCGGGCATCAAGGTTTGGGTCGACCCCGACACACCAGAAGACCGTCAAACGTACATCAGTTCGCGCGGTCGACAATGGGATTTGGTCATGAGCGACGAGTTCAACATGCCAAACCGCAGCTTTCGACCGGGTGACGACCACATCTGGACCTCGCTCGAGAAACCCGACGGTGTGAACGGCGCCCTCGAGCTCTACTCGCACAATATGACTTCGACCAAGTGTGACGACGACGGCACGTGCTACTTCTTCATCAAGGCCATCGACGAGCTCAACGTGATCCACGTGTACAACATGTACACGCACCCTCCGGGCTACGTGGACGCCTACTTCTTTTACCGCGCGGCCATGGTGCAGTCGTGGAACAAGTTCTGCTACCAGGGAGGCATGGTTGAAGCGCGCGTGCAGCTCCCCGGTGTTGTCACGCCCGAGTCGGGCAACCCGGACCTCGCCAATGGGAAGAACACCAAGGTCTCCGCTACCAAGTTCTACCCCACTTGGCCCGGTATCTGGATGATGGGGAATCTGGGTCGAGCTATCTTCTCCGCGTCGACGAACCGCATGTGGCCCTTCTCCTACGACAAGTGTGAGCCTGACTTGTTCGACCCGAGCTACCAGCGTATCAGCGCGTGCAATGACAACCCGGGCTACGGGTTGAACCCGAACCAAGGCCGTGGCGCACCGGAGATCGACGTGCTGGAAGGTGGCGCCACGCTTGTGTCGTCGTCGCTGCAGATTGGCCCGGGAATGCCTGATGACTACCGCATTATGGGGCTGGATTATTCGAGAGACCCGCCTGACTGTATCTACGCCGGAACCTGCTCGACACCCGGTGCCAACTACGTTGGCGTCCCCTCGAAAGTGTACGCGCAGCGTGGATATAAGTCTTGGTACCAAGGCTTGCGCTACTCAGCCAACAACTTGTGCAAACAGGACCCTAAGGCCAAGCAGACGTACAGCAAGGTCGCTGCATCCGTGAAGGCTGGCATTACCGAGAACTCGTGCTCGTTGGATACTTGCCCCGCTTCGCACGATGTGTACGGTGATCTAAGTCTGATCGATGGCAAGGGGGAAGATCACTGGGGTATCAACTCGAACGGCACATGCTTCCCGTTGTGGAACGTCTACACTGGTGCCTACCTCTGTGACCCGGACAACACGTTCTGGAAGTGTGCGCAGCCGCGTAATGAGACCACGACGCCCAAGTCGAACGCCATGAGTCACTTCAACTACCAAATGGACGCTATCTCGGCCAATTGGCCCGTGCAGCTCGGCGCGTACACTAACTACGTCACGTATCAGCTCGAGTGGGTCACCGGCAAGAAAGGATACGTGCGTTGGATGCTGGAGGGCAGCCCGATCTTCGAGGTGCCGTCCGAGTCCATTTGGGATATCCCTCAGAATGTGAACAAGACCAACCCGCAGAAGATCATGCTGGAGGAGCCTATGTACCTCATCTTCAACGTCGCGCTATCGAGTTCGTGGGGTGCCACGCCTCCGAACGCTGGAAAGGAATGCCGCGGTGATGGCAAAGACCCCGTGGCCAACAAGATCTGCGACGCCTTCCCGCTGTACCTGAAGATCGACTACATCCGTCTGTACCAGGACCACGGTGATGACCTCGATGATGACAACTACATGCAGGTTGGCTGCGATCCTAAGAGCCACCCGACCAAGAAGTGGATCGACGCTCACATGGATGAGTACGAGGATGACGACAACAAACACAAGGAGGTGGCTGGCAAGGCGTTCTGTAAGACGAACCACGACTGTACTATCGGTGGCAATCTGGGTAAAACGCTGTTGAAGACGGGCAAGTGTGTCAAAAACCGCTGCCAATGCACGTACTCGTCGTCGTGGGGTGGCCCGCGCTGCACGACGGCGATCTCGGGTTCTACCAGCTCTACTCTAGGGACCTCCCTCTCCAGCGGTTCTTACGGCCCTCCCATGGGGCTGTCGATCGGAGTTGCCGCGATCATCGTCTTAGTCAGTTTCGCGTCTGTGGCGTGGTCCATCGTGAGGGAAAACAATGCGTCCGCGGCTTTGGCGAAACAAAGGAAGAAGGCTATGGACATGGGGACGTACCAGAACAATCAAGATGTGCAGACTCGATATGTCACCGGCACGGATTCCTATGGCAACGGCAACGTTCATGGCCACGGCCAGGAGATCCACCACCGACCACGAGACAACTACAGCCAGAACTTTGTTTAATTTTTTAAAAAACTTCATTCGTGTCATCAACTCGTTCACGTTTCGAATATATTACTAAGTACTCTCCCAACTACTACAGTTCTCTGTTCATCCAAGCAGTAGTAAGCTTACAGTATCTCGTGGCCGCCATGGTCGGCGAAATGAAATTCGGTGGAAAGCGTAATCTAAATCAGCAAAATTCGAGATGCGCAAGGCGTGTATCACTTCGTGATTTTTCGGTATATGTAATATTTTTAGCGGTTAACTCTGTTGGTTACACTGCGAAAGGCGTATATTTCTCCAAAACAAATTATGACACGACAGAATAATAAGCCACGACAGAACTATAGCCCGCGAACACTTTTTCATCGATGAAATACTGTTTGTGCATGAAAGTTCTGCCTAAGCTTAGTACCGGTAAGTATAGTGTAGTGTCCCTGCATGCTAGAGTTCGAAGAATGCATGATACGAGCTAGTCTCGGGGTAAGATATAAGCTGCTTTGTTGATAGAATACTGGTTTAGAAGTTGCCCTGACTGTTCTCTTTCGTGAGCACCTGCGGCTGCGAGGGGCTTTCGTCAACGAACTTCTGGACGTGCGCGTACCTCATGGCCGCCTTCTTCCTCTGCGCCGCTCGCACTGTCGAGACGTAGATGGAGATCGTCGCGAGCACCACCACAATAGCGGTAACAGCAATGGAGGCCCACAACGGAGGGCCGTACGTAGTGCTGCCCGACGCTGAAGTCCCCGCGATCGCCGTCGTGCAGCGCGGGCCGCCCCAGGATTTGTACAAGCACTCGCAGCGCTTGTTGACGCACCTGCCCGTCTTCACTGGAGTCCTCGCCACACTGCCGCCGATAGTACAGTCATCGTGCGATTTGCAGAACGCCTTGCCAGTGACCTCCACCCACTTGTTGTCATTGTCCTCGTACTCGTCGAGGTGGCCCTCGATCCACTGCTTGGTCGGGTGGGTCTTGGGGTCGCAGCCGACGGACATGTAGTTGTCCGCCTCGAGGTCATCTCCCAAGTCCTGGTACAGACGGATGTAGTCAATCTTGAGGTACATAGGAAAAGAGTCGCAGATCTTGTTCACAGTCGCGTCCGTGCCGTTTCCGCGGCAATTCTTGCCCGGATTGGGCGGGGTCGCACCCCAGGAACTCGACAGCGCCACGTTGGCGATGATGTACATTGGTTCTTCCAGCATGATCTTCTGCGGGTTGGTCTTGTTCTTGTTCTGCGGCACGTCCCAAATGGACTCGGACGGCACCTCGAACAAGGGATTCCCCCCAAGCATCCAACGCACGTATCCGTTCTTGCCCGTGACCCACTCCAGTTGATACGTGACAAAATCCGTGTACGCGCCGAGGTGTACAGGCCAGTTGGAGGAAATGGCGTCCATTTGGTAGTTGAAGGGGTCCATGGCGTACGACTTCGCTGTGGTGGTCTCGTTTCGTGGACTGGCACACTTGGCGTACGTGTTGTCCGGGTCACAGAGGTAAGAACCGGTGTAGACGTTGAAGAGCGGGTAGCACGTGCCGTTCGAGTTGATGCCCCATCGATCATCCCCCACTCCGTCGATGAGACCCAAGTCGGCGTTGACATCGTTCGAAGCGGGACAAGTGGACAAGGAGCACGTGTTGTTCGTGATTCCAGCCTTCAACGACGCCGCGATCGTCTTGTAGCTCTGCTTCTGGGTGGAATCGGACTTACAGAAGTTATTGGCTGCGTAGCGAAGCCCTTGGTACCAGGACTTGTGGCCGCGCTCCTTCTTGTAGTACGCAGTGGGGACGTCAATGTAGTTGGCGCCAAGCGTCTGACAGCTAGCAGTGTAGAAGCAGCCGTAGAAGTCTCCGGTGGAGTAATTCAGGTCAAACATACGGTACTCAACAGGCATACCGGGACCAAGCTGCAGTGACGAGGAAATGAGAGACGCGCTGCCTTCGAGTACGTCGATCTCGGGAGCACCACGGCCTTGGTTCGGGTTCAATCCGTAGCCCGGGTTATCGTTGCACGCGCTGATCCGCTGGTTCTTGGGGTCGAAGAGGTCGGGCTCGCACTTGTCGTAGGAGAACGGCCACATGCGGTTCGTGGACCCGGAGAAGATAGCGCGTCCGAGGTTCCCCATCATCCAGATTCCGGGCCACGTCGGGTAATACTTGCCCGTCTTGACCCTGCCGTTGCTCCCCAGCGCCAGGTCGGGGTTTCCGGAGGCTTTCGTGACAGCTCCGGGGAGTTGCACGCGCGTCTCAATCATGCCTCCCTGGTAGCAGAACTTGTTCCAGGACTGCACCATGGCCGACCGGTAGAAGAAGTAGGCGTCCACGTAGCCCGGGGGGTGCGTGTACATGTTGTAGACGTTGATGACATTCTCCTCGTCGATGGATTTGATGTAGAAGTAGCACGTTCCGTCGTCGTCGCACTGAGTTGAGGTCATGTTGTGCGAGTAGAGCTCCATAGCGCCGTTGACACCGTCGGGCTTCTCCACGGACGTCCAGATGTGGTCGTCACCCGGTCGGAAGCTGCGGTTCGCCACGTTGAACTCGTCGCTCATGACCAAATCCCATTTCCGGCCGCGCGAGCTCGTGTACGAGTGGCGGTCGTCGGGTGTGTCGGGGTCGACCCACACTTTGATGCCCGACTTGGTCGGATACGTGACGTTCTTGGCCGAGGACGCCCCCACCCGCGCCATGGCCAGAGCGAGCACGAGATACTGTTGGCCCCACATTGCAATGAATGAATGATTCTTTTGATCACGACCAAAGCGTTGCGTGTTCGAGGCGGCAATTTGCCGAGTGGAGGCGCAGATTTTACTGTCCGAGAGTCTGTTGTGGATACAAGAAGCGAGGTCATTTTTCTGGTATCTGGATGCCGGCGTGGTCTTCACAGTTGCTCGTTTGATTTCTCCCGGTCGTCCCGACGCCACCAGTTCTTGCTGCTGGTGCAATCTTTGGCGGCGAACGGCTGCACTTTGATCGCCGCCGAGCCCCTGCGCTGTCGCAAGGATGTCTGGATAGCCATGAGCCAGAGTAATCAAGCAACAGGTGAGATCAAGCAAAGCCGAGCACAGCCGCCCCGATTTCCTGGGAAAGGCATGGCCCTTTGGTCGAGAGCTCCTCCGCCGTGGTCCGTCTCCAATTACGACCGCAGTTACCTTTGTGCTTAGTGAACCTGGCGTACTGCACCGTTGTGTAAAGACGCTTGTAACTTTCACAATTCACCGCGTTGCATGAAAGTGATCGCATGACGACCACCGCACCGCTTGGCCAAGCAGAACCAGCCGACAATTTTGCTAACAAACAAACAGAGATAGGCTCACAATGATTTCGGCTGAGCAGGTCCGGAGACACGTGAACATTACTGCGGCAAAGGTCCGTCGGTGGGTGAGTCAAGTTACGAGGGCACTATGTAAGGTTTCTAGGCCCGGAAAAGTATGTACGTTGTACTGCACGGTAGTGGTTTGAACTAATGTACTTAAAGTACAATTCGACGTAAGGCACGTCATGTGTATCCGCCACAATTTACTTATGATACCTGTGGTATGTACAGGGCGTTTGCATCCCGGGCTCACCTCTGCGGCGTTCTCACAGCACAGTCCACACAATTGCACAACGCAAATTGATTTCCAATTGCACGCGCCATAACGTTTACCCATCGACAAAAAGACTCGTAAGACACGGCAGCGGGTTATCCATCCATTTATTCTCCTCCCCAAACCAGAATGCTACACTACGGGCTGGATGCTTCAGAGACGAGTCCTCGATCTGCGTTTCAGCGCACCCGACGCAGACTCAAAAACCGTGATCTGCTGATTATTTTTTAGTTTTCGCGCACTTGCCCAGCAGTGAGATGCCATCGACTGGCGCGAAAAGTGCTCTTCGACTGGCATGAATTGCCGCGTCTCCGCTTAACTAGCGCCACCGTCCGAGAGGCAGATGAATCCGTACTCCCACTCTCGCACAATGTGCAATATTTTTTTTACTTGAAAACTACATGTAGTGGAAATGAACTTTTGTCAGGTTGGGGGCGTTGATCAGGTTACCTGACAAACGTTATTAATACCCAATACAAATACATGTAATGGTGCGTTTTTCATTTCGAAAATGCATACAGCTCGATTTTGAGCCCAGCACACGGCAAATGTTGTGCCTTATTGGTCGTACACCATTTCAAGGCCAAAATGAGAGAAGTCGTGCTTCAAATTGAGAACCGCCAAAAGCAAATTGAGAAAACCTGCAATCCTGTATATGTATATCATCTAATCACCTTCAAGATCGTATATATTGTACAGAGCAACTGACTTGCCCACTCTATGTCGATCAGAAAATTCCTTCCGGAAAATTTTGGCCGGGACAATGCCCCTTTTCTTGATCGTTTTTGTTTTGATTTTGGTCGTTTTTGTTTTGATTTTGACTTCTCTCAATTTGGCCTTGAAATGGTGTACTGAAGTACGCAGCGCCGTGTTTGCGAACATTTTTCTAACGCGAGACTACCTACAGCACAGACGACGGTGACGTAAGGTAGCCATCAACAAAATATGACGCCGCACAAGATGGCCTCGCCTTCTACAGCACCTATTAATGATTGAAGCGGCCAAGTGCACAACAGTAGAGCGCAGCTGCTCTCAACGAAGTTTCGCTTCGACTTTTAGGTACATTATACTGTACATCTTCCAGTACTTTGAGCGTACGACTTGAACTCTCTGAACGAAGTGCATAGCAAACGGGGCCAAGCCTCACTTACTGTACTGCACTCAGATCTTTAGTATTGACTACATGTACGTTGGCTGTCGCTGACATACTTTGCCTAAGGTAAAGTGCCAATCCTGGCACGGTGCCAATTTTTGGCACGGTTTTTGACTTGGTTTCAGTATACTTTTGGCGAAAAACGGGGTGGTCCAAACGTAAAAGATGTTCCAGGTGATTTGAAATGACTTAATTTTGTATGGACCGTGCCACGAACTGGTCCGCCATTTTTACCTGTATATTTCTATCAACTTTGGCCGCTCATTGCTATCGAATCAAATCAGAGTGGAGCCCACATATATGTTCACCAGATTGGCCATTATCTCCTCTTTTGAATGGTGTACGTGTTGTACGTTCCTTTTCAATGGCGCGGTAGATATGCGCCAGTTTCTGGGACCATCCAAACCGTGCCATGATTGGCATTTTACCTTACTTAAAAAAACCATCGAGGCTGCCGAACTTTTGTCAAAGCAAGAAACAAGGAATTGCGAGCGTCCGGTTCACTAATGTGGACACAAACCTTAGTTCCAGTGTAAAGTTATCCGAATGTCGGGTCTCAGATCGCACCGGGATTTGTATCGCTGCATTGTACCAACATTGAGAGATGCGTAGCGCTTGAAGTTGGCCTGTCCCGAAAGGCACACTTGTTGGACGGGCACAATACACAGTACATGTACTGTAGTTCCCCGCTTTACAAAGCTTACTTTAGCACTTTAATCTAAGAAAACAATACCGAATTGGCTGGCGATTGCTGGCGTCGATGTTGTGACTTTCACGTCAGCTTCGATGACCTCGTTTCGTGAGTCAACGGGTCCGGTCTCAACGGGCTCACATGTTAATTACACACTGTGCTCGCAAAAGTTGCTTGCCGTGCCATAATCAATCGTATGGATTTGATACAGGGGCCGCGGCCCGCGACAACAAGGCAGTCTATCCCGAGGTGTACTGTACCATCCGCTCGTAAATTGTGTTTGCTGCGACCACGACCACACCTTTAGCGCCGGCTCGGCCACCTCCCTTTCAACTACAGTACAGTACGCGAAGCTCGCTAAAATCTGGCATGGCACACAACATCCGAAGTAAAAAATAATATTTAAAAAAATAACACAACAGCGCCCGACGTATACTATTCTTTCGGTAGCAAGGCAAACAACGTCGCGCGTGGATCAATCTAGAGCCGCTTCGGCAGCCTTACAGTACCGCAAAAAGTGCGGCGCGCACTGCACTTGGTGCCTGGAATCGATCCCAAACGAAATCTTCGGGCAGGAAGTTGGTCCCTTTTGTGAGCCCGCACACGACCATCTGCCTCTGCGCTTTTGTGGTGTCCGGCGCACATGTCGATGCACGGCGCGCTTCAAGTCGGATCAAATAGAGACAAGAGACGGCCGGCGATTACGCGTGCCAACGGGTGGCTGCAGGTGGCATCAAGCAGAGCCCGCGATACGCTTGCCGAGCCAGATGAGCTTTCAAAGCCTTCGCGACACACGAAACCAAAGCGTTAGGGCCTTCACTCGGCAATTCGCCGCCTCAAGGTCACGCGCCTGACCCCTGGACGTCCCCACTCCAGTGTTTCAATGCGGTTCCAACAGTATGCCGCTTGGGCGTTCGCTCTAACGTGGGCTATGACTTCGGCGTTCGTCACTGCCAAGAACGACACGACGGCGGGGACGACGTACCCGACCAAGTCAGGCATCAAGATTTGGGTCGACCCTGCGACGCCCGAGGACCATTTGACGTACACGAGTTCACGTGGCCGGACGTGGGACCTCGTCATGAGCGACGAGTTCAACACGCCCAACCGAAGCTTCCGACCCGGTGACGACCACATTTGGACCTCGCTTGAGAAACCCGACGGTGTCAACGGCGCCCTTGAGCTCTACTCGCACAACATGACTTCGACCAAGTGCGACGACGACGGCACGTGCTACTTCTTCATCAAGGCCATCGACGAGCTCAACGTGATCCACGTGTACAACATGTACACGCACCCTCCGGGCTACGTGGACGCCTACTTCTTTTACCGCGCGGCCATGGTGCAGTCGTGGAACAAGTTCTGCTACCAGGGAGGCATGGTTGAAGCGCGCGTGCAGCTCCCCGGTGTTGTCACGCCCGAGTCGGGTAACCCCGACCTGGCCAAGGGCAAGAACACCAAGGTCGCAGCTACGAAATACTACCCGACTTGGCCCGGCATCTGGATGATGGGGAATCTGGGTCGAGCTATCTTCTCTGCGTCCACGAACCGCATGTGGCCATTTTCCTACGACAAGTGTGAGCCTGACCTCTTCGACCCGAGCTACCAGCGTATCAGCGCGTGCAATGACAACCCGGGCTACGGCTTGAACCCGAACCAAGGCCGCGGTGCACCGGAGATCGACGTGTTGGAAGGTGGCGCTACGCTGGTGTCGTCGTCGCTGCAGATTGGCCCCGGTATGCCTGACGACTACCGTATTATCGGAGTCAACTACGGAAAAGACGACCCGTCGTGTATCTACGCTGGCACGTGTAACACTCCCGGTGCCAACTACGTCGACGTCCCCACTGCGGTCTATCAGAAGCAGCGCGGACACAAGTCGTGGTACCAAGGTCTCCGTTACGGGGCCAACAACTTCTGCGCGCCTGACCCCAAGGCCAAGCAGTCGTACAGCACAATCGCTGCGTCTCTGAAGGCTGGTATCACCGAGAACTCGTGCTCGAGCGACATTTGTCCCGCCTCGAACGATGTCAACGGCGATATCAGCCTCATTGACGGCAAGGGCGAGGATCACTGGGGCATCAACTCGAACGGCACGTGCTACCCGCTCTTCAACGTCTACACCGGCGCCTACCTGTGTGACCCGGACAACACGTTCCACAAGTGCGCACAGCCGCGTAATGAGTCCACGATGCCCAAGTCCAACGCCATGAGCCAATTCAACTACCAGATGGACGCCATCTCGGCCAATTGGCCCGTGCATCTCGGCGCGTACACCGACTTCGTCACGTACCAGCTCGAGTGGGTCACGGGCAAGCACGGGTACGTGCGCTGGATGCTGCAGGGCAGTCCGCTGTTTGAAGTCCCGTCCGAGTCCATTTGGGATATCCCTCAGAACAAGAACAAGAGCAACCCGGAGAAGACGATGCTGGAGGAGCCCATGTACCTCATCTTCAACGTCGCGCTGTCGAGTTCGTGGGGCGCCACGCCTCCGAACCCTGGTAAGGAATGCCGCGGTGATGGCAAAGACCCCGTGGCCAACAAGATCTGCGACGCGTTCCCGCTGTACCTGAAGATCGACTACATCCGTCTGTACCAGGACCTGGGCGACGACCTCGAGGCGGACAACTACATGCAGGTCGGCTGCGACCCTAAGAGCCACCCGACCAAGAAGTGGATCGACGCTCATATAGATGAGTACGAGGACGACGACAATCAGCACAAGGAGGTGGCCGGCAAGGCCTTCTGCGAGACAAACGACGACTGCACCATTGGTGGGGATTTGGGCAAGACGCTGCTGAAGACCGGCAAGTGCGTCAAGAAGCGCTGCCAGTGCACGTACTCGTCGTCGTGGGGTGGCCCGCGCTGCACGACGGCAATCTCCAGCTCGTCTTCTGCTACTGTCACGAAGACTACGGCAACCAACTCGTACGGCCCTCCGTTCGGCATGTCGATCGGCGTTGCCGGTATCATGGTCTTCCTGAGCTTCATCTCCGTCATGTACGCGTCCGCGAAGGAGAAGAAGGCGGCGCTGCTGCTGCAGAAGCAGCTCAAGACTGCAGCGGATCAACGCAGCCACGAGGCCGCCAAGATGGAGGCCGAGCGACAATCGTACGGTGGTCACGGCAACGACGCTCGGCACCGACCGAGGGACAACTACAGTCAAAACTTCGTCTAAACAAACTCTCGAATGAATTACTACTTATGAACTGCTACAGTATTACCCTCATGAGATCAAGATACGTTCAACTTGAACGGTTCAAGGACCCAGCATACAGCAGGTCTCCAAGCGACGACCTCAACGAAAGCAAGACGAAGTGGAGACACAGCGAACGGAGCGTTGTGCCCTCGATCACCTTACCTTGGTCACGACACCGTATGCGGCGGGCCACCTGAAGCGACCGACATTCCGACGTTCATCTATGCACTTCACGCGAGCAGAGAGCAACTGACGGCGCGAATGGAGTTCTACATACATGTACGGCCATGTGAATGCAGTGGGAGTTCAACAAGGCGATGGAGAGCATGAACGACTCGATTTCGAACACCTTTCGACACTGGTGTAAACAACACGAAAGGAGGAAGGGCTTGGCCGGCGTTGGCGATTCCATGGACGACGTGCACCAAGCCAGCTCGATCGACGCCCCCTCATACAAACACAGTCCCCATGGCGCTCGGTGAGGTCAAGGAGCGGAAGACGACGGCGGAGGAAGGAAGCGCAAGGCGTTGGGTTCGTCCGTCCCGTCCTCCTCGAGCTCAGTGAACTGCTGAGCTCGGCGGACGCCTCGCAGACGCAGATACTTGTCGAGATTTGCGTTGTCTTCTCGTGCAGTCGGGCGAAACATCAGGTGGAGGAAGCCGGTGGCTACTTTGAAGTTGTCGACCAATAAGGCATCATCCGACACACGCTGACACCGTTGAAGGGGGAAGCTACAGGTGCGTACGTCTACATACTTCTTCAATAGCTTGGCGTTCACTACGCTGAACGTCAGGAGCGAAGCTCAATGGCGCCCCGAGGGACACCAAGGGCGAAGCGGAGCTCGCAGTGCTCGTGGCGCCAGCAGATCCCATCGGTGATCATGACCATCGTCCAAGCCTTGCAGGTAATCACCCAGCGGGCGACCGGAACACCCGGATAGACTCGCCCGCATTACGAACGTGTGGCTTTCGCCACTTCGGCTGTTCCACTCGATAGCTTCGCCCGCTTCCTTCCTCTCCGTCGGAGCTGCTTGTGGTGCCTTTGGTTGGACTCGCAACGATACATCGATGCAATCTTCCGTGTGGTCAATCTGGCAACGACCAGAAACGGCCGCAGTTTATGGCGTCTGCAAGTCCTTGAGAACCGTCCACTTGCTCGTCGCCCTTGCTCAGCCATGACTAAGACGCACACTGTCCATCCAGTCTTCAGCCGCCACACTTCGTGACTGCAGTGCACTGAGAGAAGCCCAATGCGACTCCAAGCGCTTGCAGCCTGGGCGCTTGCCCTCACCTGGGCGACAGCGCTTGTACCGCCAAGAATTCGACCACATCGGGCACCACCTACCCGACCAAGTCGGGCATCAAAGCCTGGGTCGACCCCGACACACCCGACGACCGCCAGACGTACACCAACTCGCGCGGTAGACAATGGGATCTGGTCATGAGCGACGAGTTCAACACGCCCAACCGCAGCTTCCGACCGGGCGATGACCACATCTGGACCTCGCTCGAGAAACCCGACGGTGTCAACGGCGCCCTGGAGCTCTACTCGCACAATATGACCTCGACCAAGTGCGACGACGACGGCACGTGCTACTTCTTCATCAAGGCCATCGACGAGCTCAACGTGATCCACGTGTACAACATGTACACGCACCCTCCGGGCTACGTGGACGCCTATTTCTTCTACCGTGCGGCCATGGTGCAGTCGTGGAACAAGTTCTGCTTCCAAGGCGGCATGCTCGAGGTACGCGCGCAGCTCCCGGGCGCTGTGTCGGAGGCGTCAGGAAACCCCGACTTGGCGAAAGGCAAGAACGCGAAGGTCGCGACGACGAAGTACTACCCGACTTGGCCCGGTATCTGGATGATGGGGAACCTCGGCCGCGCCATCTTCTCCGCGTCCACGAACCGCATGTGGCCGTTCTCCTATGACAAGTGCGAGCCGGACGTCTTCGACCCCGAGAACCAGCGCATCAGCGCCTGCGACGACAACCCGGGCTACGGGATGAACCCGAACCAAGGCCGCGGTGCACCGGAGATCGACCTACTGGAAGGCGGTGGACTTGCGTGTCTTCCTCGCTGCAGATTGCGCCCGGAATGCCCGACGACTACCGACTTTTCCCCGTTGACACGTCTACCGGGGACTACGTCTACTGCGTCTACGGGTACACGTGCACGACGACCGGTGCGAACTACATCGACGTCCCGACGGCGTACTACGAGAAGGAACGCGGACACAAATCCTGGTACCAAGGGCTGCGCTACGCCTCGAACAACTTCTGCCAGCAAGACGCCGCTGCCAAGCAGAGTTACGCTACCGTCGCTGCGTCCCTGAAGGCTGGCATCACCAACAACTCGTTTTCAGTGACTACATGTCCAGCCTCAGGGGATGTGAACGCGGATATCGGACTGATCGATGAAGTGGGGGAGAACCACTGGGGCATCAACACCAACGGCACATGCTACCCCCTCGTCAACTCGTACATGGGCTCGTACCTGTGTGACCCGGACAACACCAACACCAAGTGTGCCAGTCCTCGAAATGAGTCCACGACTCCAAAGTCGAACGCTATGAGCTCCTTCAACTACCAAATGGACGCCATTTCCTCCAACTGGCCCGTGCATCTCGGCGCGTACACGGACTACGTCGAGTACCAGATCGAGTGGGTCACTGGTAAGAACGGATACGTGCGCTGGATGCTCCAGGGCAACCCCCTTTTCGAGGTCACGACGGACGCGTTCTCGAATGTGCCGCAGAACGCGAAGAAGAACAACCCGCAGAAGGTTATGCTGGAGGAGCCTATGTCGCTTATACTGAACGTTGCTCTCTCCAGTTCGTGGGGCGCTACGCCTCCCAATGTCGGGAAGGAATGTCGAGGTGACGGCACTGACGAGGAGACCAACAGAATCTGCGATTCGTTCCCAATGTACCTCAAGATCGACTATATGCGGTTGTACCAGGACCTTGGGGATGATCTGGATGCCGACAACTCATGCAAGTTGGCTGCGACCCTAAGAGCCACCCGACGAAGGAGTGGATCGACGGCCATATCGACGAGTACGAAGATGACGACAACAAGTGGGAGGAAGTCGCGGGCAAGGCCTTCTGCACGGTGGACGATGACTGCACGATCGGTGGCAATCTGGGCAGGACGGCGCTGAAGACGGGCAAGTGCGTGAAGCAGCGCTGTCAGTGCACGTACGCGTCGTCGTGGGGCGGCCCGCGATGCACCACAGCGATCTCGAGCTCCTCTGCTACCTCCACATCTGCGTCGAAGAGCTCCTACGGCCCTCCCATGGGCCTGACAATAGGCCTGGCCGGGGTGATCGTGCTCTTGTCGTTTATCTCCGTGTACTTCTCACTGTTCGTGGTCAAGCCCAAGTCCGCGTCAGAGACGAAGAAGAACCCAGCGTATGACAACGATGACGGGCCCAAGCTGTCCTATAGCAATGCTGGCCGACCAACAGACAACTACAGCCAGAACTTGATCTAACTTTTATTTTGATTCAACACAAGACACATTTTGATGAAGGCAAACAATAACTTTACTTTCTTACAGTGAATTCTTACAGGTGGTAATTAATGATCTTTCGACTGCGCCTCGAGGTGCGAGCCGCGGTTGCTGTTTCCACTCGACGGCGGAGTGTCAGCTAACGCTTGCGCTTTCAGCTCTGCATCGTTTGCTGCCATCACGACCTTGCTTCTCCTTGCTGCGCTGAGTGAGCCCATATAAACCGAGGTTGCTGTCAGCAGGATCATTGCTGCGGCGACGGCGAACGAAGCCGCTAACGGCGGACCGAACCCCGAAGTATCTGACCCAGAGATGGCGGTAGTGCAGCGAGGACCGCCCCACGACTCATACAGACACTCACAGCGCCTATTGACGCACTTGCCCGTCATGATCGTTGTCTGCCCGCCACCGATAGTGCAGTCGTCGCTGGTCTCGCAGAAGGCCTTGCCCGAGACTTCCTCCCACTTGTTGTCGTCGTCTTCGTACTCGTCGAGGTGGCCTTCGATCCACTCTTTCGTCGGGTGACTCGCCGGGTCACAGCCGACGGACATGTAGTTGTCGGGCTCGAGGTCGTCCCCCAAGTCCTGGTACAGACGGATGTAGTCGATCTTCATGTACATGGGGAAGGCGTCGCAGATCTTGTTGGTCACGGGGTCCTTGCCGTCGCCGCGACATTCCTTGCCTGGGTTCGGGGGCGTCGTGCCCCAAGAGCTGGACAGCGCGACGTTGAAGATGACGTACAGAGGCTCCTCGATCATGATCTTCTTGGGATTCGTCTTGTTGGCGTTCTGTGGCACGTTGACAATCGACTCGGTTGTGACCTCGAACAGAGGCTCGCCGTGGAGCATCCAGCGCACGTATCCGTTCTCTCCAGTGACCCACTCCACCTGATAGTCGTAGTACCCCGTGTAAGCGCCGAAGTGAATGGGCCAGTTGGACGAGATGGCGTCCATTTGGTAGTTGAACGGGTCCATGGCGTACGACTTGGGCGTCGTGCTCTCGTTACGCGGACTGGCACACTTGGAGAAGGTGTTGTCCGGGTCACACAGGTACGAGCCCATGTACGAGTTCATGAGCGGGTAGCACGTGCCGTTCGAGTTGATGCCCCAGTGGTCCTTCCCCTCGCCGTCGATCTTGCTCAAGTCGCCGTTCACGTCGCCGGAAGCTGGGCACGTTTCCACTGTGCACGTGTTCTCGGTAATGCCAGCCTCCACAGACGCAGAGACTGTTTCGTAGCTCTGCTTGGCTGTGGCATTCGGCGAGCAGTAATTGTTCGAGCCGTAGCGAAGACCTTGGTACCAGGACTTGTGGCCACGCTCCTTCTCGTAGTACGCGGTCGGGACATCGATGTAGTTGGCGCCGGGGGTCATGCAGTTGTATTGGTAGAGGCAGAAGCTGAAGTCTCCGGTCGACGTGTCCACAGGGAAGAGACGGTAGTCATCGGGCATGCCAGGCGCGATCTGAAGCGACGACGAGATGGCAAGACCGCCCCCTTCAAGCACGTCGATCTCGGGAGCGCCGCGGCCTTGGGTCGGGTTCAGTCCGTAGCCAGGGTTGTCGTCACAGGCACTGATACGCTGGAAACTCGGATCAAACACGTCGGCGTCGCACTCATTGTACGAACAGGGCCACATGCGGTTCGTGGAGGCGGAGAAGATAGCGCGTCCAAGGTTCCCGAGCATCCAGATTCCGGGCCACGTCGGGTAGAACTTGGTGTTCTCGACCTTACCGTTCTTCCCCTTGGCGACATCCGGATTGCCAGAGTCCGCGCTGGTCGCTCCTGGGAGTTGCGCGCGCACCTCGAGCATGCCTCCCTGGTAGCAGAACTTGTTCCACGACTGCACCATCGCGCCACGGTAGAAGAAGTAGGCGTCCTGGAAGCTCGGAGGGTGCGTGTACATGTTGTACACGCGGATGGTGTTGAGGTCGTCAATGGTCTTGATGAAGAAGTAGCACGTTCCGTCGTCGTCGCAAGCGGTGCCAGTCATGTTGTGTGAATAAAGCTCCAGAGCGCCGTTCACACCGTCAGGCTTCTCAAGAGAGGTCCAGATGTGGTCATCTCCCGGGCGGAAGCTGCGATTGCCCAAGTTGAACTCGTCGCTCATGACGAGGTCCCATCGTCGACCACGGGAGCTGGTGTACACGTATTTGTCGTCGGGTGTGTCCGGGTCGACCCATGTCTTGATTCCTGACTTGGTGGGGTATGTTGTGCCGTTCTTGGCGGCGACGAAAGCGGAATTGGCCGTACACCAGAACGTCAGGGTCCACAGTATGCTGCACTGTGCGAGCTGCATCAGTACTGTATCGGAGCGTTGCGTGAGCTCGAGGTGGTGGATTGGAAAATGAAGAGACTGCAGCTGACTGAAGTGGACTCTGGATTGGCCCTTTCGCTGTTTAACGCGACATCTCGTGCGTGTTGGGCGTGGCGATGCATCGCCAAGCTATTTGAGCACGCTGGTCTTGAATTAATTTCGGTGCTGGTGCTTACGGCCACCTACACTGGAGATCCTGTCAACCTCGTTATCCCCATCTTAATTAAGATCAGCTGGCGAAGTCGAACAGCACCAGCGTTGGACTGATATTTATCCCGCACCGACTTGGCGATGGATATACTGTACGAGTGTACAGTACACCCCCTACAGGCATGCCTTTTCTTTATGGGCCCTATTTCTTCATACCTCGTCATATCGGCTTGCACGATTGAGAAAAAAAACATGTTTATTTGACTTCCAATATATAATTTCCTTCTGAACCACTTTATATGACACACCGTGCATATCGGAGGAGAGTGTATGTACTGTATTGTTACTCGTCGGTGACGTTTTACATGTTACTAGTACAGTAGCTCGATTTTTTAAACAGTTTTAATAAAAGCTGTCAATGACATCAGGTGATGGGTGCGTTAAATCCGTGCGTGCGTGCTTTGCATCAGTGTGTTTATGCTTCGGCCTACTGAAAATAACGCAGCAGCCACCGCCGTCTCGGTGAAATCGCCGTTCCCCGTGTGTACCTGAGTATGTTGATGCTCACTGAGGACCACGTGGGGTGGACAGAGTTGGGTGGCGCTTCTCGCTAAATCTGCGGTTTGGTGGATTCGCAACCGGTAGTTAGACCTGAGGTGTCTACCGCAAGTTGAACGCTGTAATGCAATTCATACTTTTCCCGGTAAATATATGTTTTAAACAAAATGGTTATTATTATTTAAAAATTAGAATTATTATTAAAATAGATTTGGTCATTCCAGTAATTGTCATACCAATATATTGAATTTGAAATGATTTGCTATTCATGACCTGCAATAGTTTCAACAACTTTAATTTTAATTGATAATTGATTAAAGGGGAAATTCCTACTCAAAATGAAACATGTGCAACCCGTGATACCACGATTATTCAATTGCAGTGCCCAACGTACAGTCCCCATTAGCTGTTGCTCCGCTTGCCCACCAATATATTATACAGACGATCCCGTCAGTAAGCGCGGTGGGGTTTTGGAAGCGATTTGACAGGACATTGGAAATAAGGAACGTGATTGGCTTGTACTATCCCGTCGTAGTCAATCTGATTTAACGGGGTATTCGAAGGTAGTGGTGCGCTTACTGAGGGGATCGACTGTATATAGTAGTCGTTGTTGGCAGGCTGTAAACGGGCTCATACTGTTGCGGCGTGAGTACAGCTTGAATATGCGTTTGAGACTCTGGGCGGGGGGCAGACGTGTCATGGAGAATACTGCATGAAGGAGGCTGTCCTTGCCACGAGTACCACGACACACGATACAGTATAATAGCTGTAGTTGTTTTGTCGACTCGACGCGACGCTCAGGTCTCGACCGTCGAGATCGAGATGCCAGGAAGGGAATGGCAGGTTTCATGCGTGGGAGTAGTGCGGCAAATCAAATCGACCGCGGCCTGGTCGCCGACCGCGTAGCATGCGAAGTGTCTGAGCGAACAAGTACTGTAGTCAGCAGCTTGAAGGGAGCACGTGTGCATGTACAGCTGTACGACGCGAAATGTCCCGCAGTACGTTGCCGTCCATATTGTCTGCATCGCGCGTGACTACTGTACTGTACCAGTACAAAGCTACTGCCGGTCGTCTATATGCTGCCGCTACATGAACGTGTAGCTTCCATTGGCGTAAACTGCATACAAATTCCTAGTCAAAACATAGGATATCATCCGATTTTAATCGAAATTCGCGCATTCCTATTGGTTAATCACCCGCAAGATTAAAACCAGGTGGTCGAAGATCGCAACGTACGATTTGCTATGGTCATGCTGCATCGCGCGCCGTTTGCGCGCTCGAATACAAGCAAGATACACGAGCTGGAAGTACGCGATACAATACATGTCAGCTGAGGTACGAGAGATGCCCAAGCTACTGTATTAGGACGCCGCGCGCATCGTTTCCTACTGTACTGTTGATGGAGTTTCCGCAGCACGCCACGCGCAGACGGGTCGGGGCTTTCATCCTCTGCCGATCTGCTTTCCTGTCGTGTGATTGCACGCCATGCTTCTTCTGTTCGAGGCTGTTCGGCGGACTTCGGATCGGGATTGGCAAAGGGCAGCAACTGTCCGTGGTCTTCCACCACTTAAAAATCCAGCGGTACGGCAACATCGCGTCTGCCACTCCCGTTTGTTGGAAAAAATACAAGCTGTTCCAGGCTTACGTACATGTACATCGCCAGTTTGGCTAAAAAACGAGGGAACTGGGACCTTATGTTGTTGACAGGCTCGCTTTCCAGACAGTCGTGCCAACCTGTAAGCTCCAGACAGCGCTTTTGAATAGTACTGTACTTCAGCTTCAACATCCCTGCCATGTCCAGCAGCTTTCAAAATGTCGCGTTTAACCTAGCAACAGCTGAATCTGCGGCTAGAGAGCTCGGGAGAGCTAGCTCGAATCTTTGTCACTCTACATTTCACCACCTCGAGCTCACGCATCGCGCTAATAATGGTGCAACTCGGCGTACTTTGGACCCTGGCGCTGTGGTGCACCGCCAATATTGCCTCGGTTACAGCCAGAAATGACACAACAACGTACCCTACTAAGTCGGGCATCGGGATCTGGGTCGACCCAGACACACCTGAGGACAGATACGTGTACACCAGCTCGCGTGGTCGACGATGGGACCTCGTCATGAGCGACGAGTTCAACGTGGCCAACCGCAGCTTCCGCGCCGGCGACGACCACATCTGGACCTCGCTCGAGAAGCCTGACGGTGTCAACGGCGCTCTGGAGCTTTATTCACACAACATGACTGGCACCGCTTGCGACGACGACGGAACGTGCTACTTCTTCATCAAGACCATTGACGACCTCAACACCATCCGCGTGTACAACATGTACACGCACCCTCCGAGCTTTCAGGACGCCTACTTCTTCTACCGTGGCGCGATGGTGCAGTCGTGGAACAAGTTCTGCTACCAGGGAGGCATGCTCGAGGTGCGCGCGCAACTCCCAGGGGCTACCAGCGCGGACTCCGGCAACCCGGATGTTGCCAAGGGGAAAAATGGTAAGGTCGAGAACACCAAGTTCTACCCGACGTGGCCCGGAATCTGGATGCTCGGGAACCTTGGACGCGCTATCTTCTCCGCCTCCACGAACCGCATGTGGCCCTATTCGTACAACGAGTGCGACGCCGACGTGTTTGACCCGAGTTTCCAGCGTATCAGTGCCTGTGACGACAACCCTGGCTACGGACTGAACCCGAACCAAGGCCGCGGCGCTCCTGAGATCGACGTGCTTGAAGGGGGCGGTCTTGCCATCTCGTCGTCGCTTCAGATCGCGCCTGGCATGCCCGATGACTACCGTCTCTTCCCTGTGGACACGTCGACCGGAGACTTCAGCTTCTGCCTCTACCAATACAACTGCATGACCCCCGGCGCCAACTACATCGATGTCCCGACGGCCTACTACGAGAAGGAGCGTGGCCACAAGTCGTGGTACCAAGGTCTTCGCTACGGTTCTAACAACTACTGCACACCGAATACCACAGCCAAGCAGAGCTACGAAACAGTCTCTGCGTCTGTGGAGGCTGGCATTACCGAGAACACGTGCACAGTGGAAACGTGCCCAGCTTCCGGCGACGTGAACGGCGACTTGAGCAAGATCGACGGCAAGGGGAAGGACCACTGGGGCATCAACTCGAACGGCACGTGCTACCCGCTCATGAACTCGTACATGGGCTCGTACCTGTGTGACCCGGACAACACCTTCTCCAAGTGTGCCAGTCCGCGTAACGAGAGCACGACGCCCAAGTCCGGCGCTATGAGCACTTTCAACTACCAAATGGACGCCATCTCGTCCAACTGGCCCATTCACTTCGGCGCTTACACGGGGTACTACGACTATCAGGTGGAGTGGGTCACTGGAGAGAACGGATACGTGCGCTGGATGCTGCACGGCGAGCCTCTGTTCGAGGTCACAACCGAGTCGATTGTCAACGTGCCGCAGAACGCCAACAAGACGAATCCCAAGAAGATCATGATCGAGGAGCCGCTGTACGTCATCTTCAACGTCGCGCTGTCCAGCTCGTGGGGCACCACGCCCCCGAACCCAGGCAAGGAATGCCGCGGCGACGGCAAAGACCCCGTGACCAACAAGATCTGTGACGCCTTCCCCATGTACATGAAGATCGACTACATCCGTCTGTACCAGGACTTGGGGGACGACCTTGAGCCAGACAACTACATGGCCATCGGCTGTGATCCCGCGAGTCACCCGACGAAAGAGTGGATCGAAGCCCACATCGACGAGTACGAAGACGACGACAACAAGTGGGAGGAAGTCGCGGGCAAGGCCTTCTGCGAGACAAACGACGACTGTACTATCGGTGGCACCCTTGGACGAACAGCGTTGAAGACAGGCAAGTGTGTGAAGAAGCGCTGTGAGTGTATGTACCATTCGTGGGGCGGTCCTCGCTGCACCACCGCTATCTCTGGGTCGAGCACAACCGAGACTGGAATGATGAGTCGGACGTACGGACCGCCGATGGAGGTCTCGATTGGTATCGCGGTTGCCGCCTTCGTTCTTTCCATTGGCTCGGTGTACTTGTCGTCAGTCAAGGCTGCCAAGAAGACGAAGGTCGTGATGGCTGCGATGGCTGAGGACCGTAAAGTGGCTGTGGCTGCTACAAACGAGACCGCCCTATCAATGGACAGCGGCCGCGGCTCACATCTTGCAGCTTTGTCCAAAGACAACTACCGCCAAAATTTTATGTAGAAGTTGAAACTACAGTACTAGCAGTATGAAATTATGTCAAGCAAATCAATGTTATTCTCGTTTCAACGTTACTGTATTTATATTTCTGCCAGCGAAGGTATCACAGCGAGACTGTAGTAGAGCGTACGTACTACTTTCAAGTACACAATAAACTACCGAAGTCATTCATTTCATGCATTGCTTTGAATTACTTCTCAAGTATAAATAAATCATGGAAGCCATAGCTAAGGGCGCGCGTGTTGTCTCTGCAAAACTACCAAAAGACTCACGATGCTGCCCTCCAAAAACAATGTACAACCTTCGGTGTTTTGCTAAAAATTGCAAAATTTCCGTAGAAATCTACAAGGAGGGCACGTATCATCTTCAAATGAACAGCCCGAGAAAACTATCCGCACAGGGCGGGGCAACACTTCATTCATCACTAACCAGTTGCAGATCGGTTGTTGTAGTTACTCAACGATCAAGCCCGATCAATATTTGTCAGCCCTTTAGGACCATTTTTCGGGTTGCCTGCCTCGTAGGTCACACGAAGCGAGCGAACATTCAGTCTGGTAATAATGCGTGAAAAACGAATCCCTCTAAACTCTCTTCACAGCGTGAAGTTCACACCAAGTCGGTCCACGAGCACATTTCGGCGACGTTCAACCTCCGTTGCACCTGCCATGCTGACAGGAAAGCCCACAATGAGTGACAACATAAGACAGCTCACCTTGACGCGAGAAGTTAAACCAAAGCAACACATGTGCTGACTACGCAGGCAACAAATAATAAAAGAAGCAAATTAATTAATGCCACGCGCGAAAGCAAATAACAAAAATATCACCAGCAGCGTTTGTCGACAGGCGCCACACGCTTCATACCAATCTTCTGGGTGGTCGGTCGACGGGAAGGCCGAACTCTATCTATTCTCTATCGAGCTCCTCCCGACGACACCCCTCCCACCCCAAATCGGCATCCAGCGAAATAACTCCCAAATCGTGAACCAAACGCCACTTGTCCACTCTCACTAGCCCTCACGCTTGCAGCCTCTATAATTGCGGCGAGTCGCCAATAAAGCCCCGGAATCGTTGGAGCATTCTTCTTAACTCAACCAAAAAAGCCAAAGCGGTCGGGTGCGAACTTGGCCATGTCCAATTGTGGTCGAGACCCACTGATCTCGTCTGCAAGTAGCGCCCCTGCACCGAACGATAGTGTCCATCCCTTGGAGCCGTGCCCCGCATTCACGTACAGGTTACGGATCTTGGTACGGCCGATTAGCGGCACGTCGTCTGCTGTCACCGGACGCCAGCAAGTGTGCGGCTGCATCTTGGCCACATCCAAGTATCCGTCCGGGAACATGAGCTTGGCTTGTGCAAGCAGCCAGTCGTAGCGTTTCTTCTGTTCACGTGGAGAAACCTCGCCCGTCTTCTTCTGACTGACAAAGTCCACGCCGCCCGAGATACGCAGCATCGACTTGCCCAAAGGTGCAATGAGTGCATGTCCTCCCGCGTAAATGTTGTGGATGGGTGCACGAAACCCTTGAGTCACCGGAACCGAGAGCACGTAGCCCTTCACAGGGTAAATCGCCAGCTTGACCCCTGCTCGCTTCGCCACTGGCGCCGTGGAGTTGCCAAGCGCCAGAACGAACTCGTCTCCTTCAATGAGCGACCCTCTCCTGGTCTGCAACGCGATCACCGACGTCTTGTCCGTCAAAATGTGCTGCACTTCAGTGTTAAACCGGAACATCACCCCTTGCCGCATGCACAGACGGTAAAGCGACTGACACATCTTGTGCACGTCTCCGCTGGTTCCAAAGGCCGACAAAACTGCACCCGGCTCGTACATTTCGGACCGCAGAGCCGGCTCCAAGTTGCGGGCCTGCGTCGCATTGAGCGGCTGCAAGTCCATGCCCAGTTCGGACAAATGAGCGCTGCGGTCGCTCTCCAAGGTCACCTCCAGCTCGCTGTGGTCTCTGAAGATCTCGATCGTGCCCTGCGCCGTCTGGTCCATGACGATCTCGCCCTTCTTGGTCTGCGCCTGCAGCTCGCGCAGCTTGAGCATGCTGTAGAAGCCCAGCTCGCGGATCGTGCGGCTGTGCTCGTTGGAGCGGCCCTTCTTCGAGTTGTGCCAGAACTGCAGCCCCCACTTCCAGAACTTGGTGTCCCGCAGCGCCGACATCTCGATCTTCATGGGCTTCTCCCTGAGCGGCCACTTCTTGGCCGCCGCGCCGCGTGACGGTCGCACGGAGACCGTGACATCTGTGCACGAGCTGGACGCGGCTGCTGCTGGAGGACCCCCCTCCACGGTTACGCTGTTGCCATCTGCTGATGTTGTAGTAGTCGCAGCAGTTGTTGCAGTTGTTGCAGTTGTTGTACTAGTCGCAGCGCGCGTATTACTTCGCCGACCCGAGCTAAGCCCTTTGCGCAGATTGGCCACGTCGGACCAGCTCGAGTAGAGCGCCGGGTCCAGGAAGGCGCCGTTGCAGAAGCTCACCTGCGTGCCGACGCCCCGCTCCTTCTCGACGCAGAGCACCTCGTGGCCCTGCTTGGCCAGGTAGTAGCACGTCGTGAGGCCGATGATGCCGGCGCCGCACACGATGACGCGCTTGGTCTGGCGGCGCTGGTTGATGCCCGGAATCGGCTCCATCTTCATGTTCTCGGGCAGCAGCGGGATGCGCATGGGCGGCGGCCGCATGTGGTCGATGGGCGGCAGCAGCTCGCC
>JAIKVE010000059.1:19154-35759 GCA_024679115.1 Phytophthora pistaciae | reverse complement strand
CTGTATCTTTGATCAATTGCGATTCCCAAGGTTGAAACTCGGTCCGCCGAAGATAAACGACACCTATAGAGATTGCACAAGGTCACACGTCAACCGGAGCTTATATTCATTGTAAGTTTCGGGTTTCCGTAAGCTAAACCCTCCCGGGTCTAAGCCTACCGGACGTACGCTATACACCCTGGACGATAAAGGCGTTCACCCGCCTCGCCTCAAGGGTCACCACAGCAGCTACGCGGTTCATCTTGTCTTGGTGCCCGTCTGAGAGATCGCTACTGTGCTCTACACTCGCTGCTGAGCTGCCTACGCTGCTGCCGAAGCACTCGCCTCTGAGCTCTTGAGGGGAGAGCGATCGTTGACGAAGTGAGCGGGCAGCCAGCTGCCAGGCGGCCGTTCCCGCAAGATTGGCCAATGAGCGGTGGGGATCTTTGGATTCAGCCAATGAGGGCACTTGAACCTCTCGTGTCGCATGTGCCCGTGAGTGTTGGTCCCTAGCCGACTGGTCGGGATTTCGCACAGAGTCCTCAACTTCACGACTGCCGCCGTCATTTGGCCTCGAGGGCGCCGCGTCTACTGCTTGCTGC
Source organism: Phytophthora pistaciae (assembly GCA_024679115.1). Taxonomy (NCBI): domain Eukaryota; phylum Oomycota; class Peronosporomycetes; order Peronosporales; family Peronosporaceae; genus Phytophthora; species Phytophthora pistaciae. The sequence continues at coordinate 35,178 of JAIKVE010000059.1, read as the reverse complement.
TGGACTCCACCGGGTGGCTGATCGTCCCCATCAGTAAGTCCTCTGTCTCCGCTTCCTGACGCAGTTGGGCTCATAACCTGAGAGGTGCTGAAAGTCGTGTACTTGCTGTCTGCAGAGCTGTAGGCGTAGCAGAGTTGATCTCAGGACGAAGGTGCGGGCAGAAGACGAACGGAAGGTATAAGACTGAGGTTGCCTTGGCAGAATGCCTTGGCGGGAACAACCAAGGCGGCGGAGCTGGTTGCGCTCCTGCTGGAGAATGCGGAAGTGAGTGCCGAGCTGCGCAACAGCTCGGCGCCGCCGCCTTGGGACCCTTGCTCGTGTTGAAGAAGTTTCCTTACCGACCTATGCTTGGCTATGCTGGTATGTGCTGTTGCTGCTGCTGAAGCTGCTACTGTGCTGCGACTGGCGGTTGCTAACCGCTGCCGCGCGGGGCAACGAGAGGTAGCGACCTCTCACAGTCGCAGCGGTTTCTGTGCTGGCAAGCTTCGTCTGCGACCGCGTGCCGTCTTTCCGCGCTGCGGAGCACTGCTTGGTGGCGCTGGTACCGCTGGTACCGCACAGTTCTGTATTAACAAGGGATCTATGAGTCATGTAGTTAGAAAAAGACCGCCCCAGCAAACGACAAAAATCGTCGGAAATCCGGATGCCGGTTTCAACCAGGAGAAAAAAACCATGACCGCACAGGACGGATTCTAAGGACTGTTTTGGTGCACCGATCAAGTTAGGGCGATACGTATTAGCTTGGAAAATCGAGAATGAGTGCCATTTTGGCCCGTTTCGAGCCAAACCTTACCTTACTTAAGCCCATTGGTGGTAGCGATTTACATAACCCTATTCACCTTGCTTATGATTTGCTTTGAACCGTCGATTCTTTTGACGACAACCCGTTGTCGAGGTGTTGCGTTACAAATCTCCAAATTATTTTGTGATTACAGCAAATTACGATTTTGTACCGCCACCTATTGGAGGCTAATTTGTTCTATAGCAGCATGTTTGGCAGCACCAACCAAGAAGAAAAGCTTTCTGATGACCACAATACAAGTCCATTTAAGCCTAACATAGTGGAATATGTTGCTCTAACTGTTAGTTGGCTGGCGTTAAGCTCCAGCGGATATCGGCACTTCCGGATGACCTACCGGGTTTCAACTACTTGACTCCTGGATCCCTTGTTAAAACTTCGTTCGGCCGCGCGTCTGTTAGGTACTGTTAGGTTTATTGTAACGTACGACAGCAAGAACTTTCGACTCGTAAGTTTTAAAACGGACGGGCATTCTGAGCATCTCACTTCGCGGTATTCTGAGCTTCTTGTCGTACGTTTTGAAACGGACATTCATACATTTTTTTTAGTGTCTTGGGCTGGAGCTTAGCAACACATCTCTTTAGGATTTTCATAACCACCTCGTTTAGCCCGTGTTCTCTTATCTCGCGAGTTTTCACTGCAGGGCTCATTTGTCTTTTTGCCGGATACCCACCCAACTACACGCCTCAACACCTCTACCACCTCTCCTCTTTCGGTCACCCGGACAATGGCTTCGCCCATGATCACCTCATCCGCTATCGAAGAAGCGGACATCGCCGAACTCATCGAGATGCGCATGCTACGACCTGAGCTAGACGTCGGCTTGGATCCCCGCGACCCCTCTTCTTACGGCGTAGTTTCCGACCATGGGAACAACGTTGCGGCTGTGACATTTGAGTCGAAAAAGGCTCTGCTGCAACGCTGTCGCGAGTTTGCTCGAGTCCGTGGCTTTTCCATTCGCGTGGCCAACAACAGCTATCGCCCTCGTCGCCAAGAAGGAAACGCCAAGTACACATGCAAGGCGGTGAAAGGGCAGCAGCAGCTCATTCCAGGCAGCACTGCCAACTGCCCGTTTTTCATCACGGTGTACGTGATCCGCGACAACTAGAAGATAACAAGGATGTGTCTGGCCCATGACCACTTCAGACACGGCGGTTTTCAGGGCGATGCCTTTGTTGAGGGCGGTCTCGCAGGAGATACCTCTCGTCAGCGACTTCGCGATGTGCCCTACCGAGTGATGAGGGGCGTCGTTGAGCGTGAGATGCTTCCCTCTTACAGCGGAACTTGGGCCTCGGTCACTGGGCGAGCTATCATCGACTTTTTGATGACTAGGGGATGATAACGAACCGAACTGCGGCATCCTAGATCAAGCGGGATCTTCTCGAATCGCTGCGCGACGACGTCGTCGAGAGTTACCAGAAGCTGGAGGGATATCTAGCCATGGTGAGTGAAGCGAACTCCAAGACAAGCTACGGATTTGACAGGCGCGAGAATGGCATGTTCAGAAGGGCTTGCGGTTTTCCAGGGGCATGCCTTCAAGCCATGCAACGCTGCCGACACGTCATCGGTCTGGACGGAACACATCTCAAGGGTGATATCAACAAGCGCGGCGTGTTTCTGTTGGCGACCACGAAGGACCTAGAAGGTCACATCCTAGTTTTCGGACTCGCTTTTGTCGATCAAGAGGATTACTCGAATTGGAGCTGGTTTCTGCAGAACATGAAAGACGCGCTTCAAGACGTCTCGGCGTGGAAACCTGCGTTCGTGTCGGACAGACAGAAGGGTCTCCTGGCGTCTGTGACGGAGTTGTATCCGGATTCCGGACATCGATTTTGCGTTCGGCACATCATCACCAACATCGAGAAGAAGGGCTCCGCGCTGACGCCGGCAGAGCAGTCGCTTGTGTTTCAGATGGCACGTCGAGAACGACTACAAGTTTTACAGCTCAAAGCTCTCGGAGACGCGCCCTTTGGCTGTGGAGTATCTTGCTGGAATTGACAAGTTGCACTGGGTGACATACGAGTTCAACGAGAAGTACAACCAACCCTCTTACGACGAGGTCACTTCCAACCTGTCCGAGGCGGCGAACAGTTGGTTGGGCAATGCAGTGCGGTCGTCCTACCCCTTGGAAGCATTCGAGCAATACTTCGTCAAGGTGGTTGAGCTGTTCGCCGAAAGGCGCCGCACCTCCTCGCGACAGAAGGGACCAGGTAGCAACGCAGGACACGCAAGCACCTCCCAAGGCGAGCCGTACGACGGTGGCAAAATTGACGTGACCAGGACCACCCCTGCAGCCTTCTCGGACTTTCTCCTTCCTGCCTACAAGAAGAAGCTTGACGGGATCATGGCTGAAAAAACCTTGGAGATTTTGCCGTGCCTGGATGGCCAGCACATGGTGTGATTCACGGACATCAGCAGCAGACTGGACCACGCCCATCTGTGGCGAACCGTGAACTTGATCGAGAAGGAATGTACGTGCCGACGCTGGCAAGACCAGAAGTTCCCGTGTGTCCATGCAGTCAAAGCTGCAATTCACCACGGAATACACGTGAGCGAGCTTTTCGCGTGGAAGGAACACACCGTGTCGGTCGCGCGGCGGACATATTACTACCATTTTTTTCCCGACCGTACGCTCGGCGGCCATCGCTCAGGATCTTCAGCTGCTAGTGCCTGAACTCATCGTCACTGAAGCTGACTTGGGGAAGCGTGGCAAGAAGCCGGGTCCAAACCCGAAGAACAAACGCAGGCCCGCAAGACCAGGTTCTGCGGCGTTGCCTGCCATTGCTATGACTCAATAATACTAGAGCTGCAAGACGCATGCAGCACAAGTAGAGTCGTAAGTCTTTGCAAAAGCATAACAAAGCAAAAATTACATTTCGAATTATTAGTGTCAATACGTCGAGAACGGACCTTGGTATACTTAAAACTCTTCTCGTACGAAAATGATATCGTAAAATTTTTCTTTAACTTTCGTGGAACTTAGTTCAAAAGGAAAATATTATGCACGTGATAGTTTGCATAGAGTACACAATCAAGGATATATAATATAATGCAAGGATAACCTTAAGTGAAAGATATTATCTCTGAAATATCGTACAAATGTGTTACTTTGAAACTTACTGTGACTTGACGAAAATTGGTATTCCATAGCAACAACAATAGGGGGGGGGGGGGGGGGGGGGGGGGGGTTAAATTCGCACGATCGTACGACTTTACTTCCCAGCAATACAACTTGTTCTTGTGCGCTATTATTGATACTGACGCAATGTAAATGGAAGAAGTATTGTGCTTTTCTCCCATTCTGTCTAAACGAAGACGTAAATCGTTGTTTTGTATTTTAGCTTAACCGTAAGTCGTTGTTTTACCAAAACCCACGACTCTCGCCTCAATGGTATTGGGTGCGGTGCCACTGTGTAGCAGGCATTCGCTTTGACTTTGATTATTGTTGGAATGGCGCGTTTGCTTCTGCCAATCCACGATTTCCCATGTAAATCAAGCTTAATTCGAGCTTTTCGTCCGTGCAGCGTAGGGCAAGTCGCTTACTCAATGATTATTCTAGGATTTGACGTTGAATTAGCGAGCCTAATCGACTGACAGAATTGGTGAAGAGCACAATATATACGACAATTTATTATAATTTGCTGCTTATACCATTTCATCAAAATAAAGTGAAAAAAGCATTTATTTTTTAACTACTCAAAAATGAAGAAAAAAAGCTGTATGGCTAGTCGAATGGCTGCATCCGAATGGGAACTCTGCACGTAGGGCAGTTAGCCACATCTTCGGCCTGAATGCTTCTCGCAACGTACATTGACATGCACTCGGTACACATGGCATGCCGGCATGAGCGCGGGGTGACCGGCGCTACGGGCGCGTACTGGCAAATGACGCAAGTTGAGAGGCCCTCGTCTTGGTCCTCCTCCCCCGTAATGTCGACCACCGTTGGAGAAGTTGGTGCCGAGAAAGGACGACGTCGTCGAGCAGAGCGGGGAGGCGAGCTCTGAGCCGTTGTTGAACCCCCCAACTCAATGTCCCCAGGCGCAGGCAGGACGAGCGACTCAACAACAGTCGTGGTCACGTCACTTGCGGCCGTAGTGATGATACGCAGGCCAAGCTCGTAAAGCGCGTCACGACGAGCGCGGCGGTACAGCTTATCGTACTCGCGCTTGTAGGCTCAGGCATTTTCCAGTCGCTGGGCTTTTAGAATCGGGTATCGCTTTTCCAGGCACGCACGCTTGCCAACGTGCTGCCGCAGACTTGAGACAGCCAAGTTGGTGTTGCACAGGGGGCAGTTGGCACGAGGAGACACCGTGCTGTTTTCAATAATGAGGCACCTACTTATTTTGTTATCGCTCATGTTCCTTTTACTTCGTCCTCCACCATCTTCATACCTTACCTTGCCTTTAGTTCGTATCGCGTTTTCAAGTTCTGATAAAACGTTATTTTTGACTGTGGCAATCTACTTACATGTAGATGCACTCACCTACTTAGAGTTTTACAAAAAGGCTTCAATCTACTTGAATTGCTTAATTCCTCGTGTATCCAGCTTGGAGGGATGATCCAAGACGACTATCGTACCTCGGGTCTCCGAGTCGAAGCCTGACAGCCTCGCGGTACGTACAGTAGTTCATCAGAAAGTAACGGGGTTTACCTAGACAAACGGTGCGATGGCCCGAACGACTTTTTAGTAGTTAGTACTCAAGTAAGTCACTTACTTCCATCGGCCGCCTGACGACTATGCACAAGCTATACAGCTCAACAACAGTGCAATGAAGTAAGTTCCCATCGACAATGCGGTATTGTGCATTGTACACAGCTGTAGTGCCAGCCCTTGTGTGTACGTGTATTTGCCATTTCAAGTCGAGACGGTAGAATCCCACACACAGGACAAAGAAATCGCACAAACGAAATGATAAAACCACATAAATACATGTATGGGTAAACGCACAGAGATAAATAATGACCCATCGTGTAAATCCGTAGTATTACATGTAAAATACTTCTCTGGCCCGATCATGTTTTGTAATCCTACGTGATTGGCTAAAATTATGATTTCATCCATATGATTAGGTAAAAGGTTTGATTAGAGTTATTTAGATTGTAAGTTCACGAACGTTTTTTGAAAACCCTCAATATCTAGATGAATGTGACGACATCACACGCGTGCTACAGTAATATCTTGCGCGGCATTGTATCCGCAGCTAACGCAACTTTCCAATGATACCGCTTTTTGGTAATATTGCTAAATATTGTAGCCATTGACATTAACTGCCGCGACCCTCTACACCAAGATACTGAAATTCATCGACCGGCAGCAGTACCCGGTAAAGCAGTGTCAATAATCGCAAAAAGACGTGTAGTCGGTTACGCAGCACAAACACCTACGCTATGCCGTGTGAACCAGCTTCCAAAGGAGTCGAGCGGAGAAGTGCGAGACATGAAAAAAACTCTGCGCTACAAGCAATGGCCCTTTTACGGAAGCTGTGCGCAACTCAAAAACTTGTGGCAATGAGGCACTTTTTGTAAGATAGCAGAGGTCTCGTGCCGCTAGACTATTCAAGAATGACGTAACGTGATCGCTTTGTTATGCTCCTGCTAACGCTAAGGCAGAGAATGGCTGGATTGTTGACGCGGAGAAGTGCGTGTGCATGCAAGTTCTATAATAAGTTTAAGCCTGCTGCTTATCATCGCGCTCAAGACAAAGCGTCTAGGACGCCTTGGTACCATAGACAAGTCCGTGAAGATGTCTAAAGCAAGTTCGCAAGACCAAAAGTGCCGCGCGGAGGAAGCGCATAAAACGCAAGATGGAGCTGGTCCTACATAACTCAGCTGCAGCTAAAAGATCCCTGGCATGGCCGCCCATTGTTAGCAGTTATGGCACTGGACCAGCAGCACGTCTTGTGCTCGGATACGTGAATGCCTGATTTACAATATAGTTGCTGTGCTTTATCGGCATTGCACACTACTTCTTAAAGCGCTCCTGTACTAGTGTGTCATCCCTATGTCTGAAGAGATCTCTATTGCATTTTTCGTATGTGTCACCGCATTTCTATCTGCCACCGTCACTGCATTTCAATCGGTCACCGCCACCGCGTTTATAATAATAAGGGGTGAGGTATATTGTGTTACTGATTCCGTCTTTGGAATTGAACTCTAATATCCATCCCGGCTTGATATGCAAATCCTATCCATTGTCAACTACGTTGGCTTCTTCTCTCCTCCGCTCCCGTCTCTATGTCAACGCTGCTATGACTGATCCCGTGAATCAGCCATCTGCGCAGACATCCAATGTGCCACATCATCCATCAGTCGATTCTTGATCTCTGCATGAAATGCGTGTTCTGCATTGTCTTCTCCAAACGCTACGGTCGTACTTCTGCACGTGTCCATTGCGTAGTTCGCAATCCAGTCAGCCATTTTGTTATGCCTCCTGTAATGATGCCTCCAGCTCCGCACCTCACATAAATCAGCTAATCTCCGGACGACCCTGTACCAATGCTGTAGCTTCCTCGACTTTGGGGCCTTCCTTGCTTCCATCATTCTCAAAATGAGCGCACTGTCCCCGACTACATTGATGCGTGTCCAGTTTTGCTCGTGCGCCTTCGTCAGGAGCCTGTGCAATCCGACGAATTCCGCTTCGTTGTTCGTAGTGGTCTTCCTTCCAAGAGCTGTCGCGGCAGCCCACAGAACTCTTGGTGTACAATCTGCATCCCCAACTTCTACAACCACGCTGCCACTGCCTCCCGGTCCTGGGTTGCCTCTGGAGCCTCCGTCAAAAAAACCCAAGTCTGGTCATGCCGTTGACTGGGGAGAGCGGCGTGACTCCACTCTCTTGCCGCCACCTTGAGATGACAGCGCTTGTTACTTTCAGCATGGGCTTGGAGGCCGATGTGAGAGGATAGTGGCCCAGTCGGTACCTCAAATATGCCTCCAGAACTGTCTTCTTGTACGCCTCCAGCGCCGCCTTCAGTGATAGTTCCTTCCTGCTATCCGGATGGACTCGCTCCACGTTCCTCCGCCATAGTAATGACACCGTGACTGCACATCCTATCGCCCACAGTTCACTTGCACTACGGTGTAGCGAGTCCCATGATGAGCGCATCTTCTCCTTTCCCCATTGAATCAACCAGCTCGGAGTGCGTCGGAGCCTAAAAGAGAAAATGTCCGTCATTACTTCCTGCGTACGTGGTCACTGCCTCGTCGTACATCTGCTTCCAGTCCCCACATCTTGATGAATGTATCCCAATATGCGGCAGCTTCTGGACAATACCAAACTAGATGCGCCGATCCATCCTCTGTTGACACACTGCAGGTATCAGCCGTACATTTAAAGCCTCTTTCCTGTCCTGCCCACAGGCGTAGCCGATTAAGCTTGAGCCGAATGATGTTCTGTGTCTGGTATGCAGTGACTCCTTCCATCTTGTGAATTCGTTTCCACTGCGATGTCGCTAGAGCCGCCGCTATCGATGGTGCTTTGCGCTGCCATTTGTCGCTGATGCAAGCTCTAGACGTGGTGGCTTTATTTGTCGCCTTCTTGTTGATTAGGTTCTTGTAACGCCGTCGCGACTGCGTCCATCTTCGATTCCCAGCCCAAAGAGGCGTTACCCTTGTTAACCTTGGGTGGGGTGTGATCCACACTGTGGTGGGCTCGACTGCTAGCCGTTCTGCCACTGCATGCACCACCGAGGGAGTTGTAGTACACCAACCCAGTGTGGTGGTGTTCATGCCCCACGTGTGCGTGATAGCGCTGCCCTCCTCTTGGCTGACTTCGAAAAGGTGATGCTTGTCGTCCAGCTCGTGGTGCACTCGTAGAAATGATTTTTCTCTCGTCGGTAGCATCAACTCAGGATAGTTAGCCAGTAAACTTAGACTGAGCTCACGAAAGAGATGTGCGCCCCCGCTTCGCACCGGCATCGTGTGGACCGACGGCTTGACCACCACGACCCCAGTTCGTATATACTCTATCGTCAGTAGGTCTTGTACTTGTGCGGTGCGAGTGTTGGTGACCAACTTCTTGAAGACTGACCACTTGCACTCTCTTCCTTGAGGATCCCATAGCCACAGGTCTGCGAGCGGGAGCAACATCACCGTCTCTGCGAGACATTCACCTCGAGCCTCGCATCTAGCCCTCTTGCGTAAGTGGATCTGACCGTTTAATCTTCCATCTCTGCTCACAAGTATCTCTAATCCTGCGCTGGTCCATCTTGTCTGCAATCCATTACGGAACTTCATCTCTGACCGTAGTTTTCCAGCTTGCTCCTTCTCGTCTGGCACTTCCCTCTCCGGATTAGAGAGTAGATACTCGACCCATGGTCTGCCTGTAGCTCGAAGGCTGTGTTTCACGCGAATCGGAGGCGCCTTCCCCCTCGGCACTATGTTCATGTCTGAGCTCGAATCTCTTGGAGAATATCCCCGACTAAGTGTAGTTGCCTCCTGTCCGATAATGCCCATCCCCCGACAACCGACGCGCTCATCGCTATCAATTCTCGCATGAAATTCGGCATTCCCAAACTTCCAGCCGCTGGGGGTTGTTCCGCAAGTCGAGCGTTCATCCACCCTGTTGGGGGCTTTTTTGACTCCGTGAAGGAGGCATTCCACACAAAGTTCCGTATGCTCCAATCCGCTGTCTTGATGATCTCCTCTGTTGGCCATGCGTGTCGGGCGACATACAGCAGCTTTGGAATAATTGTTGCTGCTGCCATTGCCGCCCTTTGACTGACCGTGTTCGTCTTGGTCTCCGCCAGCACTAGTCTTACCCGCAGGGCTGAAAAGGCCTTAGTCCAGGCCTCTGCTGTCGTGTCTGTGCTCCCCGCTATGTGACCTAAATAGCGCGTGGTCTCAACCTCCGTTACTTCGTCTGCATCCTCCATTACGTGTAGGTCTTGGTCGTGCTCGCTTCTTGGTCGCAGCCGTACAGCGGCCGATTTCTTCACGTTAAGCCGCAACCCCGACACCGCCGAGAGTCTCGCCACCGCCTCAATGGCTGCTCCCTGTATTGCTCTGTGTGCGATGTAAATTGCTGTGTCGTCTGCATATCCAGCTACCTTGAGATTACCGATAGTTCTAGACGAGGCCAGTTGTATGCCGCGGAGTGCTGGGCAATCTTCGATTTCATCGTATAGTAGATCCACAGCTAGGATAAATAGTAGAGGTGCCAACGGGCAACCTTGCCTGATGCCGCTGGTAACCTTCACTGATCTCGAGATGTCTCCATTCGCCATGAATTGCACGGTGGTGTTGGTGTGAATCGCCGAAACAATGTTGCAGAACTTTGGCGGGAAGCCTTTTGCTCGCAAGACTGCCACTAGGAAATCACGGTTGAGCGAGTCACAAGCTTTGGCGAAGTCCAGCATCAGTACCTGGGCCTCGCTGAAGCCAGAGTGGCTGCTGCAGTGCGCCTTGGCTGCCTCGTAAAGGTCAATAGCTTCGTGAATCGTTCTCCCAGGGATAAATCCAAACTGCGTGGAGTGCACCACTTGCGTTATGTGCCGTCTCACTCTCCATGCCAGTATCCTAGTGAAAATCTTATAGTCGGTTATAGTCGGTATTCAGCAGCGCGATTGGTCTGTAGTTGAGTGGGTTGCTTCCGTCTCCGCCTTTGCTGATGCTGAAGATGTATGCTTCCAGAAAGCTTGATGGAGTGACCCCTTCGTTCATACAGTCATTATATACTCTGGTCAGCACCGGTGTGAGAGTATCCCGATGATCTCGATACCACTCGTTACCCAGATCGTCTGGCCCGCATGCTTTCCCTGCCTTGCAACTCCCTATTGCCTGGTACACCTCATTTTCCGTGATGTCAGCGTCGATGTCGCTGAGATCAGGAGAATCCCAGACTTCGCTTCTTCGTTTCACGTAGTCCTCTATGCTGCTCTGGTCTTCGATCACGCCGTTGAAAATGTGCTCCCAGCTATCCGCCAAGCTGTTGGACTTGTCATGAACAGCTCTTCTTGGCTGGTTGTCGCTGGGTACCAATGCCGGTATCACATTGTCTCCATACTTGGTACATATTCTCCGAAAAAATGTTTTGTTGTAGCTTTCGAGCTCCACGCAGTTTTCTTCACCAGCACCCTGCGTTTTCCTGCTCGTCGCGCGTCTTGCACTGTTTGGAGAGCTGCTAGTATCTCTGATCTGGCAGCACTATCTGGTTCTGCATATCCACATTTCTCCAACCGCACCTTCAGTCTCTTGATGCGTTGCCTGTACCCTAGTGTCGTCCTAGCCCTCGCTTGCCGCGTAAGGATCTTAATCTCGCCTTTAATATCCCGCTTGAAGAGATCCCGCGCTGTGGCAGTCTCTTGTGCCCCTAATTTCGATAGTAGTTCGCCAAAACCCCTTTACTCGGTGGGAGATTAGGCTCGCTGTCGCGGCTTGGGCATAAGCAGGAGTTGGGAAAAATTTTGCCCTCTTCTTCATTCTCACCACTCCTTGAGGGGCGTGCAGCTCCATCAGCACTGCTCTGTGGTCCGTATGACATGGAGCCTCATCCAGCGATACACTTCTAACCCACTTTCTGGCGGTCGCTTTGACGTAGAAGCGATCAAGCCTGGAAGTTCCCGTTTGACCACTTGCTGCTGTGTGCCTATGTGTGTGGTGTTTGTTGGCGTAGTCGAGCAGTTCCTGGTGTCCTTGCCGAGCTGGAATGTTGTAGTATCCCGCATCCACTAGCCCCAGCTTCTCCACTACTGCATTTAACTCCTGTGCTCCGATGTCGCTGCGTGCCTTACTCCCCGTTCTGTCGACCGCATTGTGGATGACATAATTGAAGTCACCACCACATATTAGCTCCATGTCGTCTGGAAATGGAATGGCGTTGAGCTGTTGGAAAAACTTCACCCTCGCTACCCCCAATGACGGTGCATAGATGTTCATGAGCAGAACAAGGTTTCCTTTGAGTTCGCCTGCATTCATCATCCTGTGTTCATTCCAGTACTCTTCTCCCCATGGCCGCTGGTTTGTCATGGCTCCGTACGGGTTTATTAGGATGGCTACCCCTGCGCTCCTGCGACCCCCAGATGCCCAGAACGAAAGCTTAGACGCCATCGTGTACCTAAACCCCCACATCGCCGCATACTTTGTGGCTGCTGTGGCGTGTTCGTCTTCGTTCAAATGTGTTTCTTGTAGAAACACCACGTCTCTCTGTCCTCGCTCGTAGTTTTCTTTGAGTCCTTGTAGTCGTTCACCTAAGTTCTTGAGGTGAGACGCCAATCCTCTCACGTTGGTTGTCGTTATTCCAATTGTCATATCATGTTTGTGCTGACGCACTTCTGCTTTCCTCCCGACTCTCCTTAATTTCCGTCCATGCTGCACGAAAGCAGTTTTGTTTGCCTTTTCATGCTCTTCTCTTGTTCTGCGATTGTAGTACCGATGCAGTGTCGACTGGTTCTTCAACACCTTCTCTGACCGTTCACTGCTCTGGCCGCTCTTCTTGGGTTCAGCGCTGGTCTTGTTAATGTTGGTCATCATGGACTAGATCACCGTCGACCGTTCTGCACCGCTGTTGCGTTGCGTCGCCTACTGCATCGACGCAGGCATCTTCCCGAGTAGCCTCACTGCGAGACTCCTGATGAGTGTTTGCCATGAATTTGTCTGCATTTGCTGGTGCCTTCGCCTTCTCTTCATATGCCGGTGTTTGGTTCACTGAGGCATGTTTAGTCGTGTTGAGCGGATCGAGATCGTCATCTAGCTCTGCGTTCTCTGGCGTCGGCTCGCAAGCACCTCGTTCTTTTCGACACAGTTTGGCTGCCCTCCGTAGCGTTTTGAGCTCCTTGGTTGCCGCTCTCGCCAGCTTTAGGCGATCGCGCGGTTCTACATCCAGCTGCTGCTGCCCGTGCTTATGTAAAATTAGATTCCGCTCCCTAGCCAGGTCCGCCTTGTTATTTGCGTAGCACGCATAGCGTTCGTTGTCGTAGGTTACGGCTTGGAAGTGGTTCGCCGTGTCCTGCCACCTCAAAATCATTACCGGTGGGAGAATTCCAGCGCCGACTAGATCTTGCATTAGCTCTATAGCTTCGTGAGTTGCGACCGCTTGGACGTATCCCGTCTCCACGATGTCTTCATCTTGGAGATGCTCGTCGAAGTATGCATATGCTTGCATCCTGGCTGTACCATTAGTCTGTACGTCGAGCACGTAAATCGTCTCCCGAGCATGCATTGCCATCGCCTTAATATGAGCCGGCCTGACCCAATACTGTAGCGGAACCTGCGTTTTGACTGACTTCTGTCGCTGAGCAACGTAGTGGTTGGCCAGAGCGCATAATTGCTCCTGGATGGGAGCTGTCGGGTCTCTCTGACAGCCACTCGCACTGATCTCCACCATCACCTCCTTTGGATGCAGCTGGGCTTCGTCTACTAAGTTTTCTATCATTCCATTTAGGACTTGCTTCTTGAGTTCATTGGCATTATTCACCACTTCTTGTGCTGGCGCCTTCATACCTTCCGCAACATTGTGAAGGGCTGCATAGCATGCCAGCCAGCCACACTGTCCCGTGGCCGCCACATCAACGATTTGTCCGCCCAGAATGGCCAGCCAGGTGGCCAACGAAGCTCCATCATCCGTCGCCGGGTTCACTTTGGTAATTTGGCACTCTTCTTTTTCCACAAGTGCAGTCGCGTGTGGCTGCAAATTGGCTGCCAGCACCTTGGTCTCCGGTAGGCCGACGCTTGGGGCCCCAATGACCTGGTTCATCGTTGCGATCATATCGTTGCCGTCTCCCTTGGCGGGTGGGGTCTGTAAGTATTGGTGAATGAAGCGCTGCTCTTTGTCCGCCGTTCTGCGTTCTCCAGTCATAGTCTTGACCGGCGATAGCGACCTTGTTCCCACTCGATTGGTGCTCTGCGTTTCGGTGAGTGCGAGGCACCTCGCCGCTCCATGTTCGCCACTGACTCTCTAGTACGTCTGGCCTTGCCATTCGACATAACGCCACTTGTCGAGCCGACCCTCATCTTTGCATCTCCGTTGTCCGCCATCTTTTTCTTGCTGCGGCTCCCAATCGAGGCTGCTCCACTGGCAACTTTCTTGGTTGGCGATCTCCCTCTCGCTGTTGCTCGGGGCTTGTTCGCCTTGGTCCGAGCGTCTGGCGTTCCTATTTCAAACCCGGCCGTCTGTACGGGGCCTTGTTCGATGTCCATCGCCTCGGCTTCGTCTTGTTCATCAATTACCTTTGTGCTTGCCGTGTGTGCCTGGTTTCCACTTGCTGTTATGTTCGGTGAGAGGACGCTATCGCTCTCGTTCTGAGTGCGTTGGGTGCTACCACGGCCAACTTTCGGATCCTCTGGAGTCTCTGGTGCACAGTGTTGGCCCCATTCCTCTGGTAGTGCTGGCCGTTCCTCAGTAGGCTTTTTCGCAATTCTTCTAGGATAAAGGGCCCTTTTTGGAGAAGACTTCTGCATCTCTCTGCTCTCATTTGCGTTCGTCTCCTGCGAAGCCGCGTTCTGGCTGAGAAGCTTTCGCAGCTGCTCCAGGGTCTTGGGGAGCCCCGACTTCCGATAACCAACCGTCTTCTTGGATGGCAGTGTCGCGCTGATTCGGCGAGTGTGCTCACGCCGGCATCTGTCAGTGCCTTCCTGTGGAACTTTGCAGTACTTGGTAGGATGCCCCGGCGCATAACATGTCTTACATGGCCAATTAACATGTACCTCATGGTGGTGCACCACCCCCTCCACGTCCTCGCTTGCAATGACGCCAGTGTTACGCAACCAAGCTGGGCAGGGTCCTTTGATCATCACTGTCCATTGTTTGTCATTCAGACCGGAGCTTTCAGTCACGGGGTGGGTCATCGAGTGAACCTCCAAATTCATCTCGGTCGCCAAGATCCAGTACATGTCCTGGGAGGTTGCCGCTCCTCGACGGATCGTGATGCTGAAGCTGTAGTAATCGAGTTTGACGATCGCATTCGTGGTCCGCGCTGCCTCTCGCTGTCGTTCATAGTCTACCAGAGTGAGTAGCTTGGATGCTAATGGTAACTTCCAGTTGACCCAACGCGCCGCAGATAATCTCCCCTTGAATGTTGCCGTTATGACTCTTGTCGTCACGTCCAGCGTGATTCTTGATATCGATTGCTTAAATTCAGCGATTTCTTGCTTTTGGGCGGCCGCCGCCTCTGCACCAACGTAGATTTGGGCCAGAATAGCTTGCTTGGTCATGTTCTCGCCGAAGCGCTGTCCTGGGGCAAGGTGCGCATAAAGTGGGTACTCTATGGCGAGGAAATGTCCGTAAAGCAAGCTAGTTCACTGGCTGTCATGGATTGGACCAGGAAGTATGGTGGTGCGGGCACCTCGATTTCGTGGTTTAGGATCATCAGTAGCGCCTTGTCCTCGTCTTTGGTTCTTTTTCGCAGCTTGGTTAGTGCCTCGGCCGGTACCATGCACAGGTCTCGGAGCCGTTTTTGCTCGGCTGTGAGTGAGTCCTGCTGAGGTTTTTGCAGCCCTTTGGTTACCGCCCCCAGATACGATCCTCCCACACTGGTTCCATCCGTTGGCTCTGCTTCCTTGGCTTGAGTCGTGAATTGGAAGAAGTGCAGTCGTTCCTCGATCTCTCCTTGCGGTAGGCTTGATCCCATCACCCAGTCCTTCATGAGGCTGCACAGCCTGACTTCATGCTCCTTGTTCTGCAGGTCCCAGTAGCTGTGTAAGCCTTTGTACTTTTGTTCTTGTTTCGGGCTCACCGCGTCCTTCCATTGGGTTCGTGTGAGCCGTTCGTCATCATGGCGACCTTACTTGAGTAGTTTCGCTTGGTACGCCTTGAATCTCCTTTCCTTTGATAGTTCCATTAGTCGCAGCACTGTGTGGCACACGTACTGCGCTGGGGCGTCGTTGGATAGATAGCTTTTGAGCTGAGCGAAGACCTTCTTGCCGTCTCCTTGGTCTGCTCCGCCAGGCTTTGAGCTTCCTCTTGCCATGGGGTCGTTCGATTCTCGCTTCGACTGCTGTGGCTTCATCGACGAGTCGGCCTGCTTGCATTCCCCGTCACTGCTTCCTGTCTTCTTGGTGCTGAGGACAGCGTTCTCCACAGCACTGCCGCGTTCGTTGTTGCTCACCCACTCCGGCGGGGGTCTCCCTCCTTCGTGGCTGTTCATTCTCTCTCGCGGCTTCTCCTCTGCTTCCGCCATGCCTTGGCCGGAGTTGTGGCCTGCTGGCATGGAGCTTGTCTTGGTCGCGCCTCTCCACGTTTTTTTACCAAGGATTGTATGGCCGGGGGTTTCAGTGGCCTTCCAACCCCCCCCC